>PVJO010015573.1:0-44557 GCA_004026905.1 Hystrix cristata
AAAACAACTGGAGGTCTGTACTCCGACACAAAGCAGGCGCCGAATCGGAAGAAGGCCGCGCTGGCAGACAGTCTGCGGCAGCGATCCAGCCCGCGCCCTGGCAGACCCCGCTTGGGACGGGCCGCGACAGGCTGCGCGCAGACGGGAGGACTCCAACAGGACCTCGGAGTTACCCGAAAAGGATCCGTCTGTGTCCTTCACAGAGAAGCTACAGCTGAAAAATCTTACTTGGGGCTCAGAAATTCAAAGTCATATTTTTATAGTTCATCTTTTAATTAAGAGCAGAAAACCAATGTGAACTGGACATCTGAACAAACTCTTTAGCACAGAAGGTGAGTGCAAATAAGCCAACATAAAAACAATGCAAAATGGAATAACTGGGAAGAAAAACATCATAAAAACACAACCTGCAACTTACATCCTTACAGAAATGAAAAATAACAAGTTCCTGAACTAAAAACAAGAAAAGACTTTAAAAAAGCAGAGAAGCTGTTAACTAAAACCCTCAGTAGAAGTGTCGGTAATAGTTAAGAAAATGTTAAAGAAAATAAACAGACAAAAATGATAATACAAAAGAAAGAAAATGTAGGACACAGAAATTGCTTCCAAATTCCTAAGACCAAATAATAGAATGTGCAGATGGAGAGAGAAGAAAAACAGATGGTAGGAAATAATTAATAAAATTCTTAAAATATTTACCAGAACTGAAGGACATGAGTTGCCAAATTTAGAGAGATCACCCAACACCTAGTATAATGAAATATAATAAATGCATACCAT
This sequence comes from Hystrix cristata, assembly GCA_004026905.1. Lineage (NCBI taxonomy): Eukaryota > Metazoa > Chordata > Mammalia > Rodentia > Hystricidae > Hystrix > Hystrix cristata. Next base: position 781 of record PVJO010015573.1, read on the forward strand.
GACACAATATGAAATTCTAAATTATCGGAGGCAAACATTTTTTCCACAATCTTCTAGGAGGAAAAATAAAATGTTCAGCCACACAAAATTGATGGGAACTAGAATTGCTTCTGAATTCTCAGTAACAATAGGGAAAGGAAGAAGGCCATAAATCCATTCAGTCTTGAAAGCAAAGACCCCAGGACTGAGGCCCCCAGCCTCTTCCCCGTCAGCCGGGCACTGGTTTCTCTCCATGGAGGAATTTCTGGTTTGGCTCGTCCCTGAGAACTGGGGGTTGCACAGTAAGATACTGAGAAGCAAAAACCTGGAACCTTGAAAACCAAATCTCTCTCTCTCTATCACTCTCTCTCTCTCCTTCTCTCCCCCCTCCTTTTCCCTCTCTCTCCATCTGCTATACTTTACAGAACCTGATCCACTACACACTCAAGTTCCCTTTTGTGAAATCCCTGTAATTTAAGAATGTCTAATATGACAATTTTCCAGAAATACCTTACCTCCCTAATGACATGCCCAGATTATATCTGACTCCGGCCAGCGCAAAGGCTCTTGGGAGCCTCTACAACCTTTCTCACATGACTTGAATACTAAGGTAGAGGCTCTCTCGGCACTGGTACTTTTCAGCGTCGATGACTTTGAGAGAACTCTGTTTTTTTCTGCATAACACAAAGACAAAATTATGACTGTAGAGGCATTTTGTTTAAATATTTATTTAATATCTATGCCTCAATATATCTGTGTTCCAGGAAAGTAAATTCACCACCTTTTTGTACAGGCAATTGTATCCTCACAGCCAAGCACACCCTGGTTAATTTTGATATGTGAATAAATATTTGTTATACTAGGTAATATTTTATGCAAAAATGTTCAAATTCCATCATCAAATATTACTACGGTTGAAATATTTAGAAAAATTTTGTGTGTATATATATATATCTTTTCAAACTTGTATGTAGATATAACTAGATGGAGATAGTAAGAAAAAATTACTTTAAAATATCATAAACTGGTCATTCAGTATTTCCCACAAAATATTACTTAAGAAAATGTAACATGAGAAACACATCAGCCGGGCATGGTGGTGCATGCCTGTAATCCCAGCACTTGGTAGACTGAGGCAGGAGGACTGTTGCGAGTTCAAGTCCAGCCTGAACTACATAGCAAGACCCTGTCTCAGAAACAAATAAAAGAGACAGACCATCATATATACAGCAGTGCTGTGAATATGATTAATTAAACATAACATCAATGGGAGGTTGAAGCATTAAAATGTGCCATACAGAAAACAATAAACTATTTAAGAGGCAGCTTACAGAAGGTGCAACATAACTAAAGAAACACTGTGATGTGTGGTAAATGTAAAATTTAATGTTCTTCATTTCCATTTTATCTGAGAACTTTGGTTATAAAATCCATTTAATAATGTAATAGTTTCATCCCCATGAATAAGCACTGTCTTTAAACTCTATCATTTTATATTCTTCTTTCTTCTTTTTTCTACAGGAAAATAGAATGACAATGAGAACAGTCAGACAACGAGAATAGACTTTTAAGTTATAACTGATACTATTAATTAGGCCATGTAGACAACTGAGTACCTGGTTTAATTATTGTACTATGTATTACCATATTATGTATTGTAGTGGAAGATTCTGGAATCATACAATAATTAGGAGACTGCATTTACAAAATAAATTTATTTAGTTAGAATAAATATGAAATTATATTTCCATGTGGTGGAACAGAAAGCTGAAATAATATTTTTATGTAATTTTTGTATTTTGTAGTACATGTCTGCAGTATGTAATTATTTCATTCACCTTTGAGAGTTGGTATATGTACACATCATAATTCCTTTAACTTCTCCTTACCCTCCTCTCCCACCTCCTTTGGTTGATAATGAATTCTTAAAATGGATATTTTCCTTAACATTAGAGCATCTATGATTTATAATCATATTAGAAGTATCTGAGGCTATTAGAAGCTTTTTTTTTCACTGTAGATATATTTTTAGGATATTTTCTCTTTATTCAAACCCCAAATAATTAAGATAAGATTCCATTCTGTTGTAGGGTTACCCAGGCAATGGTTTTAGCAAATGTTCTAGGTAATCTTTAGCTGATTCTCGCTCGGTTTGTGCTTGAACTCATTAAGCTGGCTAACATATGCCATAACTCAGGCAGGAAAATGATAATACAATGAGAAATACTGTCAACAAATATTGAATTTTGTTGCTTTTGAAAAGGAAAAGGTGTAGCAGATTTTTTTTGCCGGATTGGAGAATATGGCTCTGTGTGGCAGGAGATAAGATGTCATTCTGAATTTCTGAACAATCACTAATAGGAGAAAACAGGGCATCAGAAGTGTTCATTTAAAATCTATGTACAAATTTATGTTAACAACAAGAAGGGGGTATCCTGTTAAAGATACATGCTATTAATTCAATTGATGCTTGTAAATTTAAGAGGTTAACTGTAATAATAAGGGGAAACACAAGAAAATAAATACACGCATAAAAGGGAATGAGAAAAAAATTAAAATTGCACAATATAAAAATCTGAGCACAGAAAAAGGCAGTATGCTTGGAGGAGAGAAATAAATGTAGAAACAAACTGAAAAACAGAAAATTGCATTCTTAGCATTAATTACTTCAAATGTAAAAGAATAAAGTTAATAAATAGGTGGTGATTAGCATAATAAGTCAGAAAAACTATATGCTGTCTGAAAAAAGCTTAATTTAGATTAAATATAGAAATTGGTTGAAAGTGAAGAGTGGAAAAATATTCCACATAAATAGTAACCAAAAGAAGGATGGACTATTTTATTTTACACCAAAAAAAAAAGAAGGTACTAAATACACTATTATTAAACAAAGTAAACAATAAATCCAAAATTGTTACAAGACAAAGATATGTATCAATAAAAACATCAATTCCACAAAAGACAGAATTATTATAAACATATATGCACCCAATCTTATAACCTCAAATGAAGCAAACATTGATAAAATTGAAGAAATATGAAGTTCAAGAATAATAACTACGATATGTTACATTGAATAATGGAAAAAAGATTATACATAAAATAAATAATGAAATAATTTACGTAGTCCTAAAAATCTGATGTATCCAACTGACAGATACTGAATTATGCACTCCAGAATCGAGTAAGTATTTTCCTCAAGGGCACATAGAATATTTTGCAGAATACCCTATATGTAAGGCCACAAAACAAGTCTCAATACATTAAAAATATTGAACTGACCAAACTATCTTCTCTAATCACAATAGAAAACAACTAGATATCAATAACAGCAAAGAAAAAAAAAAACTAGACGTTTGACATATACATAAAAATTTAACAATACATCCCTAAATGGCAAATAAGTCAAATAAGAAATCAAAAGAGAAATTAGAAAATACTCTAGGGCAAAAGGAAATTAAAATATAACATACTGAAATTGATGGTATTCAAAGAGTGAAAGCATCTACAAATAAATAGCTAGAAATGCCCATGTGAAAGAAAAATGAAGAATTCAAATTAATAAACTAACTGTTCAATTTAAAGATGTAGAAAAGGAAAAGTAACTCAAAACCAGTGGATGGAAGAAAATAATAGACATTAGACCATAAATAAATAAAATAGAAAATAGAAAAACTATAGAGATCAAACAAATGTTGGTTCTTAAAAAACATCAGTGCATTCAACAAAAATTAATCAGATTCAGTCAGATAAAAAGACAGAGTAGAATCAAATTATGAAAACCTAAAGTTAAAGTGGGGTCATTTGCTACCATCTTACTGAAATGGCTAGTGGAGAGATTAAATCAGTAATCGAAATTCTCCCAACAAAGAGTAGTCAGGATCTGAGGACTTTACCAGTTACACTGGCAAATTAGTCTTATTTTATGAAAAAAAAATTCATAACAAAACTAAGAGAATAACAATAGTTAATACATTGTATATTATTATCTTCAAAGACATTACTCAGAGTACAAGACATAGACCAAAAAGAGTCTTACAAAGAAACGGATAATAATACAAAACTTTCTTTTTAATAAACTAAGATAAACTTGTATTGTATGAAATGATTACTCCATCCCTCTTTCATTTTTTCCAGTAGAAGTGGAGGAAGCATGCCCTAACTCATTCACTGAAGTCACCATTACTATAACAGTAAATCTGTGTATCACAGTAACAGAAAACTGTACATAAATATACTTATGAGTATAGATTAAAAATCAAATAGTTCTCATTCCTGATTTTAGTGTGAAATATTCCCTGGTGCCATGAATTCCCACTTTTATTATTTCTTTCAACATTGTGCTAGAAGTTCTAGGCACAGCACTTGGGTACAGAAAGAAATAAGAGGCGCTTACACTGCAAAAGAAGAAAAACTATATTTGCATATGACATTATACTATATACTGAAGCTCTAAAGGACTCAAAAATGTTAGATTTAAACTCATTCAGCAAAGTTGCAGCATACAATAACATGGAAAAATATATTCTATTTCCACAAAGTAGAAATGAATAATTCAAAATGGAAATGTGTTTTAAGAAGTTCAATTTATAATTATATGCAAAATAATAAAATACTTATGACTCATTCTAACTGTAAAGGTACAAATCTTGTACAATAAAACTACAACAGATGGTTTATAGTTACTTAAATTACCTGTATCAATAGAAAGACATCATACATTTATGGATTTGAAATCCAAAAATTATAAAAGCTGCAATTTATCCAAGATTTTCATTACGGCCATCTACTGTTATTTGATTATATTTTGATGTTTCCTCTCCTATATTATATTTTCTCTGCATTCTTTCTCCTGCATATTGGTTACACAGGTTAATGCATTTCATTTTGCTAGTTTTGCACAAGCACATAATATACTTCAGTAATTCTCTTCCCCATCCCCAATCTCAATCCACCTTGCCCCTAGTTTCACATTTTTGGGGGGGAGGGCAATATGTAAAATTTATTTTGTTATTTTTGAAAAAAGTACTGCAGACATTACTGTTGTATTTGTTCTTAAGATGTTTTAATTATTTTCATAGCTCTAATATTTTACAAATATTTTTAATTCATTTCCATTTATTATTTTTTATTTTAATGATTATTAAAAGGATGACACATTTTTATAATTCTGGAAAATTAATGATTCATTTTCTTGGGTCTGTTATTTCCATGCCATTTCCAGAATCCGATAAACTTTTGAGTTTTCCCTCAAAACCTCTATATCATTATCTTCTACCTAGATGACTTACTTCTTTCTCTGTAAGACCTTATATGGTGAACTTTCCTCTTCCACTGCATTAGGTTGATGAATGGAATTTTTTCATTCTCATTTAAGGGGCAAAGCAGCAGTTAATAATTCCAGTCTTTCTTCAAAATTCTGACTTTTACTTAATTATTCTTTTTTTTTTTTTTTTTTTTTGTGGTGCCGGGGATCGAACTCAGGCCCTTGTGCTTGCAAGGCAAGCACTCTAATCGCTGAGCTAAATCCCCAGCCCCCTACTTAATTATTCTTTTCTCTACAATAATAATGCTTAGTCTCCAAGATTTACCTGCATATTCAACCACGTTGGATTCACCACTTTTAGCTTGTATTTAATTCTGGAATGTGTGTATTCATAGTTAGAAAGTGCTTGTGGATAACACAGTCTACCACTGTGCAAGAAGACTATACCATTTAATTATGGTTGCCATCCCACTGCACATTCTAACAGGGCACCAGCAGTTTTCTCTGCTAGTCTCAGACTCAGGCTGAGGTATTTCACTGCTATAAAGACAAGTTTATTTTACACCTACAGTCAAAAGCAATGTGAAATATTAAATCTATTATTGTAGGTTATTCATAAAGTGAAACAATCTGACATCATAAAAACAAAATAGTGAAAAATAATTGATTATCTAGTATTGGCAAATTAGAGAACAGGAGCAGATATAAAGAACATAATATATATTTCAGTCAAATGGGGATAATGATATTACAGATACTATAATGGTACCATCATATAGATGCATGAACAGAGCAACTGGGTAGAAAAATTGTTATCAAATTATGTATTTATACATTTTAACCTCTGAGTGTTTCTCACAGAAATACATATAAAATATATATATATGTATATAATTACTTAGTTTGCAAAACAGTACCTGTTCGGTCAAATCATTGCTATTAATTTTGCCATTATTAGTTTTCTAGTTCATCGTTCAATTTATAACTTTTTTGGGGGTACTGGGGATCAAACTCAGGGCCTTGTGCTTGCAAGGCAAGCACTCTATCACTTGAGCTAAATCTCCAACCCCAAATTTATAATTTTGAATAGGTTTTTAAATTTAGAATAGCTAAAACTATAAGCCATTATAAATTTATATTAAAATATTCTCTGAAGTATGTTGGTGGTATCTTAATTGGGATTGCATTAAATCTGTATAGTAATTTAGGCAGTATAGCCATTTTCACTATGTTGGTTCTTCCTACCCAGGAACATGGGATATCTTTCCATTTTCTGATATCCCTTTCTATTTCCTTTTTTAGAGTGATGAAGTTTTCAATGTAAAGGTCTTTTACTTCCTTTGTTAGGTAGATTCCTAAGTATTTTTGTGTGTGTGTGTGCAATTGTGAAAGGTATATAGTCTGCTATTTCTTTTTCAGTGGGTTTATTGTTTGTGTATAGGAATGCTATTGACTTTTGAGTGTTGACTTTGTATCCGGCAATGCTGCTGAATTTAGTTATTAAATCCAGAAGTTTTTTGGTGGAGTTTTTTGCGTCTTCTATGTAGAGTATCATGTCATCTGCAAATAACAATAGTTTAACTTCTTCCTTTCCTATCTTTATTCCTTTTATTTCTTTCTCTTGTCTAATTGCTCTGGCTAATGTTTCCAGAACTATGTTGAATAATAGTGGTGATAGTGGGCAACCTTGTAATCCTCATACCACAGGGATGTATGCACAACCATGTTTATAGCAACACAATTTGTAATAGCTAAGTCTTGGAAACAACCCAAATGCCCAACGACCAATGAATGGCTAAAGAAAATGTGGTTTTTCTACACAATGGAGTACTACACTGCCATAAAAAAGGATAAACTAGAGTCATTTGTATGTAAATGGATGTTACTTGAGAGCATACTATTAAGTGAAATAAATCGGACACTTATGAGTACACATCGAATTGTTTCTCTGATATGAGAAACCATGGATGCAAAAAAATGGACGAAGAGGTGTAATAGATATAATCTAAAAGGAAGATAATATTCCAAGGAGAGGAGCATTGAAAGGAGAGAGGGGGAGAAGCGGGAAGGGAAAAGAGGGATAGAAAAAGGAAAGGGAAGTCATGGAGAAATGTGAATGTACCTGCTGTAAATAGGGAAGAGAAGAGAAGGGAGGGGCGGGGAAGAGAGGGGAGAACCAAGATACACCATGTACAGGTACAAAATAAATGTGATGAATGTAACAATTATATGTACATTGTACCAATACATGTTCTTGGTTAAAAAATAAAAATAAAAAATTATATTAAAATAATTTATGTGAACATTAGCAATTATTCAACTTCCCCTTTAATACCTTTATAAAATAGTATTCATATTTTATAATTGGAGAAACCCACCTACCAAGTTTTTAGAATTGTAAAATCTCAGAAATCAGATAGAAGTAGTTATACAATGATTAGCTCATCATTCCAAGTTGTCACATTAAAAGTCTACTAAAAGTATAAAAAGGGGAAACTGCTTCTCCTGTCACAGTTTTACTTGATTTATTTGTATTTGCCTTTAGCTATATGTGGAGAAAATTCTTTTTAATCTCTCTTGTTCACTTCCAAGGTACAGGCTAGTCTAGTGTAATGTAAAGCAGATTAATTATTTGTAAATTAAATTCCACATGTATCTAATTAGAACTATAAGGTTGTTTTGTGGAAATATGTTTTACATCAAATTTTAGAACACTTCATATAACTTAAGAACTAACTACATGTAAATATTCGCATGTTAGGTAGATTCTATTTAGATACTTACATTGGGGTATTACGAAAGTGAACAACTGTCACTTATAAATGTGATCACATAAATAGAATTATTGGAGGAATAAGTAAAATGATAAAAATATTTTATAAGTTCACTTTTTGGTATTATCATTACATGATTAAATGAATTTTGAGAATACTACAAAAACCACTAAAATATAGTTTTCTCCTTTGGTATTTGTAGAATACAATGAGGAAAACGAAGTTACGCTATTAGGAAACCCATATAATTTGGTTTTCTTCCCACAGTTTCTGGCTCATAATTCCCTCTCTAAAGCAGACTAAAAAAACTCGAGTTTCTCTTCCCCAAGGCGCATCATATAAACTCTAATCTCTGCCCACCCTAAAAAACTCTGCAGGCCTCCACTTCAGAAGGGCTGCTTCCCCATAACCCTGAGGAAGGAGTGCTGAGGGCTGAGGAGCAGGGCCAGTTACCGTCCAAGCATTTTCTTCTCTGTGCGTGGCTCAGCACTGTTGCCCACGCTTAGGTCCCGCCAAGCAAAGGGCACCACCGAGGGCTCCTAGGGAGCCGAGCACGCGCAGTGTCCTGGCCGTGGTGCAGGGCAGAGCAGCGCTTGCTCCTGGCTACATGCTTGCCCTGGCATCTCTTCGCCTGCTACTTAGGAATGTCTCTCACACTGAACTGGGAAATGTGTTTCCCTGAGTTCTGTGCAGCGCTCTGACAAATTCAACTGAACCTGAGGACAGAATTACGGATGCTCCAGTTCCGTGCTGATTAGTCCGCACGGTGAAACAGCCCAGACTGTCCGGAGGCACGTGCAGAGGGAGGGGCGCTCTCGGGTTTGATGCTGCCTCCAGGTAGATGGTGTCAGAAGCAAACCTGAGATTGGGGCGGCCAGCTCCTCGCCTTTGCAGACTAATGTCTTGTGTGCTGGTATGGGGGCGTCCCCAAGCATTTTGGGGTCACAGAAGGGATCTCTGTTGTTAGGGTGAGGGCAAGAGAAAATGCATTTGAGTTTTGTTTTTTTCTACGTGATTTCTGTGTTGTGGTGTGAGAGAAGAAGAAAAACTGTTTTTCCCGTAGTAGCAGTGAACTTTTTCCAGATGTTGGCATAATTGAAAATCTTTTGTAGGAAAGAGCCTATTTTTATTATATATAGAGAAAATGTTTTCACATAATTAATATAACATTCCTCATATTAAAACACAACATTCAGTGGGAAAGAGTTAGAATAGAGAAAACTTACTTTAAGTGAGAAGAAAGTTTGGTTTTGAGGTTTTGAGAAAAAATACATAGTAAAATCTAAATGGAATCTGCCACTCAAAAAAAGCCACCTAAAGTTAAAGACTCAGTGAAGAAATGGGCAAGATAAATGGACAGACACTTCACAGACAAAGAAATACAAATAGTCAACAAATACATGAAGAATGTTCAACATCTCTGGTCATTAGAGAATAGCAAATTAAAACAACAATTAAGATGGAAATGCAATTCCATCTTAACTCTTGAAAGAATGGCAATCACTAAGAAATCAAATAATAACAAAAGCTGGCTTGGCTGTGGTGAAAAAGGAAACCCTCCTTCACTGCTGGTGGAAAGGTAAACTAGTGCAACCGTTATGGAAATCAGAATGGGAATTTTTCAAAGAACTGAAATTAGAAATTCCATAGGACCCAGTTATCCTTCTTCTGGGTTTCTTCCCCAAGGAGCTAAAGATATCATTTTATAGTGATACATGCATATCAATGTTCACAGCAGCACACTTTGAAATAGTTAAATCCTGAAGCAGCCTGTGTTCCCATCAACAGATGACTGGATAAAGAAAATGTGTTTCCTCTGTATAATGGAATACTACTTGGGTATAAAGACTGACCAATTTGAGACATATGTAGGAAAATGGATGCAACTGGAAAGTATAACGTTGACTGAAATAAACCAAACACACAAGCTTAAATACCACACGATATCTCTCATTTGAGTGAGGCTGAGTACAAAGAGAATAACGAAGGATGGATAGAAGGGCACAGGGGGATGGATCTCTTGTAATAGGGAAGTGATCCAAGGGAAAAAGAGTGACAGGTGAGGAGTAAGAGAAGAGGGAATAAGTAGAATAAAAATATGCCATGTACAGGAACCAAATACATCAATGGATGTAAATATAAGACAGTAGGCTATCTTTGTCTTAGTAAAGTCAAGTAATCATTTTATTTATTTTAGTAAATTTGCACAATCAGACCAACACCGAATAAACAAGCAAATATGTTTTTAAATGGGAAGAGGTATTTTAGATCCTTAGCCAACAGTACAAAATTACTTCATTTTGTGTATCTCAAACCCTGAAATATTTTTTTCTAAAAATCACTTTGAAATTGTCCTGTGTAAGATGGATAGTTAGTAAATTCCAGCAACAGTTTCAAAAAATGCATTTAAATTTGAAGTTGGTTTTGCTGAAAATTCAGATGTTTTTAAAGGAAACATTTTAAATCTCACAAATCAACATTTTCTACTGATCACCAGTGGACTAAGATTTTCTCAGTAATCTGTGAAATTTCTTTAAATTATATACTTAACAACAGAGAAACCAGATTGTGTTTGTATATAAGGCTGCTTCCAGCTGAAATGCTGTCACAAGAACTCGGGATTTCTCTTCTGCATGACTTTCTTGCAAGTAGAGATGCATGAACTTATTTTATAAACTCTCAGACTGTGTATTTGACACATAAAATTGTATAGTTTATCAGCCATCTCTTAGAATATATTTTTCTATATATATATATATATATAGTCTATGGTCAGAAACATTTGGACTAAGTAGTGCCACTTGGGTCAGGAGTTTCTTCCATGCCACTGATTTAGCAAACCCAACTGTCTTTAGGCTATGCAATTAACAAAAATTTATATACTGTCACAGAATATAGTTCTCACATTTAAATTTCACACGAGGAGTTCTTCTGGAACCCAGTCTAGCAAAACTGGAGGGAGAAAGCCATAAGGAGAGTTAAGAGGAAAAGTCAACATTTTCAGGCCTAAATAGTTGAATCTACAAATGTTAAATAATGCCGACTATCTCAAATGTCCAAAGTTTACTGTGTGATACTGTCTTTTGTACTCATTTGTAGGGTATCTGAATAAAATCAGGAAGCTAAATTTCAGTTCCATATGCCTCCTATATGAATAGAAAATAAGCGGTTATTGTAAATTGACTTGCAGACAAAGTCGGAACTGCCCTGCATGATGTTCTTGTAAAGAGATGACATTTTCCAACCAAGCGCATGACATCCAATTTTCCGTGAGTTACACCACTGTGTAAAGCAGAAAAACCGAAGGAGAGAAAAGACTGTTGTACATAATGAATTGCTTTGCATGGTCTCATTTGAGATAATTGGTGTAAGAATCTTGACTTTTTATTATTTGGAAACAAAAATGGAAACATGAAAAAAAGGTAAGTAATATGCATCCATTGTTTAAAAATAAATTCAATTTAAACACTTTTTGTTAGATTTTGCAACATAAAGTATTAAGATATTCTATGTTATGTGGCCTTTGGATAACAATGTTCGTTATTCCATAAAATGATATATATTGGAGGATGACAGTATCCAAAGAACAAATCGCAGAATTTAGCTGTGATCATAAAGTTTAAAATAACATCGAAACATGAACAATATTTTGTCAGTTCACCCCGTCAACTCTCATAGCACATACTGAAGTATACATGTAAATTATGCATGTGTGAATGAATGTCTGTATGCTTAGGTATATGAAAAATGTAGCTCTACCATCTATCTCTCTGTCCATATCTATCTATTTGTTAGTTTATCTATGTTATGGTTTAGATCTGGGGTGTCTCCCAAAACTCTCAAGTGTTTGGAAGGCGACTGGATCACAGGGGCGCTGTACCCAGCAGTGGACGGGTCCTGAGTGGCTACATCTCTGTGCCTTCTCTCCCTGCTTCCAGATCACCACAACGAGGGCAACTCTCCTCCAGCAGGGTCTTCCACCAAGCCGGTTTCCCTGAGAGCTGAACACGCAGGACTGAGACCTCTGAAACTGAGGGCCAAAACAAACTTCCCTCCTTTAAGTCGTGAGAGTTGGGTATTGCGCCCCAGCGATGGAACAAAGACACTGTCTACCAATCATCTCTCACCTATCACCATACTACACCTAGATCTTACCATGCAGACTTCTGCTTTCAGTGTTTTTGTCTGCCTACACCCAGTGTGCTATGTGTACGTATAGAGCCAAAAGCAGTAAAAGCAAATATTATTCTATCCTTTAAAACATACCACAAATAAATGTCTCTAAAACAAAAATAATAACTATATGGCAAACTATGTTGGCAACAGTGATACCAGATCAGTATAATGCAGAATTTAAAGGCGGGTATTAATGTTGAAAATTCAAGTTGATTAAAGTTTTAATACACAATGAAAGTATTATCATACACTTTTCTCCACTGAAAAACAACACGAAAACTCATGAGGCAAAATAATTCATAAAGGTATTTAACTAAAATAAATGAGGAAACTCCACACTGATTTCCATAGTGGTTGCATCAGTCTACATTCCCACCAACAGTGAAGAAGGGTTCCCTTTCCTCCACAGCCCCTCCAGCATTTGTTATTGGCTGATTTGTTGATAATAGCCATTCTTTCTGGAGTGAGATGCAAGCTGTGTGGTTTTTTTTTTAAGCTCTGTTGTTTTAATTTGCGTCTCTGAACTGACTAGTGAAGGTGAACAGTTTTTCATATGTTTATTTGCTATTTCTACTTCTTCATCTGAGAAGTATCTACTCATTTAAGAGGCTCATTTTTGGATTGGGTCTTTAAATTTGGGAGATCTTATTTTTTTAGTTCTTCATATATTCTAGATATTAGTCCTTTGTCAGAGGAACAGCTGGCAAAATTTTTTTCTCACTTTGTGGGTTGTCTCTTCACTCTGCTGGTGGTTAATTTTGCTGTGCAAAAGCTTTTTAATAAGATGAGAAATCAGTGTGGAGATTCCTCAAAAAACTAGGGGTATAGGTTTTGACCCAGCTATTCCCCTTCTTGGGATCTTCCCAAAAGAATTAAAAGCATCATATCACAGTGATATATGCACACCCAAGTTTACAGTGGCACAGTTTGTAATAGCTAAATCTTGGAAACAGCTCAAATGCCCATCAACTGATGAATGGATAAAGAAGATGTGGTTTATACATACAATGGAGAACTACTCTGCCATAAAGAACGACGAGCTTGAGACATTTCTAGGTAAATGGATGAACCTTGAGACCATACTCTTAAGTGAAATAAATTAGACATGCATGTTTAAATACTGCATTTTTTCTCTGATGTGAAAAACTAAAAGTATAAATAAGGACTAAGATGAATTATATGAGAAAAGGGAAGAAATTGTTCAGGTGGGAAGGGGAACAAGGGAGCGGGAGGGGGAAAAGAATAGAGGGACAAGAAAAAAAGAATAGAAGGAAAAAAATGCAAACAAAGCTTTTGTAAATAAGGAGGGGAGGAGGGGTTCAAGGGAGGGGAGGGGAATGGGAAACAAAGAAGTAGCATGAACTATCATGTACAGGTACAAATTCCCTATGATAAATGTTATCTATGTATCTATCTATCTATCTATCTCCAGTAAAATAAGATTTAAAAAATAAAATAAAATGATACCCTAAATTTTAATTGCCTTGGTAAGTTTTGTTTGTTTGTTTGTTTGTTTTGGTGCCAGGGATCCAACTCACTGCCTTGTACTTGCTAGGCAAGCACTCTAACCACTGAGCTAAATCCCCAGTCCAAGATTTATTTTATATTTATAGAGAAAGATACAATAACTGAAAGAGAGAAACTTTGTGACCTATATCAAGAATGCAAACTGTTTTCTAAGGAACAGTGACAAAAATTGATTGTGTACCTAAACACAATGAAACCCTAAGTAATCCTAAAAGCAGAAGTCTCCCATATCATGTTCTTTAACATTACGGCAGTAAAAAGACAAATAAATTAGGAAAGAATAAGCCCCAAACAAATCATGTAAAACAGTAAAATATCTGTTCTAAATATAACTTAAGTAAAAAAAAAAAAGAACTAAACTTAGAAATTTTGGGAAATTAATATAGGGCAATAATATTACATCCCGATACTTCTAGGATTCAGGAATCCCACAAAAGGAAATGTTTATTATTATACATCTTAATGCTAAGTAGAACTGTAGAAGTAAATTAATCTTAAATATTAGTCTAAAGAATCAAAAACTAAGCAAAAATATCAAAAATAAGAGCAGGAGAATACAGGGTGTAGCAGTCTAGTTAGGAGCCGTCTACGTTTTCGGGGAAGTGCACTTCTGGGCGGGAAGTGAGCCTGGGTTACTACACCAACACCCACCACTTTGCAGCAGGTGGGCCTGTGCCATGGCTTTGAGCGACAGTCAGAGAAACATAAGAAAACCATACATTTTAGCCAATAATTTTTCAAGGAAGGTATTCACATTTGAAAAGAATTGCTCTTTACCAGCCTTGGCTCTTGGAGTGCTGGAAGGCACCTGGGTGTGCAGAGACCTTGAGACTCCAGTGGAAGCTGACTGAGGCTCCAGAGACTCATGGCCCACGGAAGCCATGGAAGCCATGACACCCTGCGCTTCCTCTACTCCCATGCTGAAGTAAATAAAAATCTCCTACTCAAGTTTGGACACAATGTCAGCCACAAACTGCCATTTGAACAAAGGAAGCAAAGGACAGCAAAATAAAAATAGATACACTTTAAAGATAAATACAAAATTAAGTTTTAAACATTTTAATTCTTTAACATTTTAAAATTAATACAAAAAAGTCCAGCTCTTTATTAATTTAGATAAATAGCTTGCCTAACTTCAGAAAAAGAGTGAAAGAAAACACATATAAATAAATTATGGCAAAATTATGTATGACACAAAAATTGACTTTATAAATGTGTGTAATTTTATAAATGTATGAAAGACTTACCAAAAGAACAGTAAATAAGATAATGCTGAGAGAATGGGCCATGTAAATTACAGTTATTTTTGTATTTCATAAAATGCAAAAATAGGGAAAAATATTTACAACACATGAAGCACACAAAGCATTAGTATCTATAGTAGATAAATTATCCTTATAAATAAATGGTGGCATATAATTTAGACAGCATATAATTCAGTAGAAAATGATGGAAATGGTATTGACAAAACATTTCATAGAAGAATCAGTCGTTGTGAAAAATGCTGAAATTTTCTAATACAGGCACATTTAAAATGCCAGCTGATTTTTCACCTTTTAGACTAATGAAAATTTCAAAATGTGTCAATACTAAGTGTTGAAGAAAGCGTATTTAAAATGGGACGCCACCAGTGTTGATAATGTACACATGCTGCCTCTTAGTAGAATGATGCGGTACTACCTGGAAAATCTTTTACATGTGTGAAGTCAGTAATTAAGCATATTTTTATATAGATTTTAATAATTAAGCATTTTTTAAACAGTATTCACACACAAAAAAAAGCTCAGCTTTGTTAACACAGCACAGAGTATTTACCAGAGTATGGTTTTTAGTGATTAAAAGTATTCATGGAAAGTGACTAGTTAAATTCCGGGTTCTGACGTGTTTTTTTTTTTTTTATTGTTTTTGTTTTTGTTTTGACCCCAGGATCAAACTCCTAGCAACCTTGCACTTGCTAAGCAAGCACTCTAACCACTGAGCTAAATCCCCAGTCTATCTTCAGTATTCACATGATGAACAAAAATGATTTTTATATACTGATGTTCAAAGATATAAAGAATGGGTAGAAGGTATTGTTTGCTTTTTTCAAATTTTCAATTATACTTTCAATTTGCATACTATGTATCTAAGTATCCATCTTATATCACCATTCTTTTGTGTTAATTTAAATTAAGTATAAATTAAGTATACTCTTCCACAAACTTAAGTTATTCTCACATTTTACATGTTTGTGATACTTATGTTCTAATGTCATTCTCAAAATACACAATGTTTCATTTGTTCCTTGCTCTCACATTTGGAGTCAGGCTCTCTCTTCTGCATTACTTCCCACATCTAATAGAATGTTGACATCAGGATGTGCGCCAGGGTCTGGACCTGTCTAACTTCCTGTTGCAGGAGGGCCAGCTGAAGGGGAAAGGGAGAGCATGGACAAAGCTGGTCCATGTCCAGCCAAGTCAACTAAGACCTTGTGCATTAAATATATTTTAGACAGGAGGAACCGGCGACTCCCGTATGGCTTGGCAGCTTGCTGGGGAACCTTTGGCTGGTGAGGGTCCCCTCCCTACACCCCAAGCAGACCTGCCCACACCACCGGGAGCTGCTTGGCGGCTCTCTGGGAAACCTTGGGCCAGGGACACCTACCTCCCTGGGACCAGAGTGGGACTGCCCACATCCCTGGCAACCCCAGGTGACTTCATTGCACTTTGGTGGTTTGCTGGGGAGCCTCTGGCCAGTGAGTGCCCCCTCCCCATGCCCCAAACAGGCCTGCCCACACCCCCAGTGACCTTGGCGCAACTCAGCAGCTTACTTGAGAGCCTAGGGCCTGTGAGAGCTCCCTACCCCAGGCCCAGCAGAGTCCCGCAGCCCCCCACAACTCCACCTCAGCTGGGCAGCCTGCTGAGGAGCCTTGGTTCCTCACCAATACAAGTAGAATCAACCATACCGAGCCACTGAGGAAAGCTCTGGAGATATAATGGACACAAGAGCCAACAACTTTGTATACCTAGAAGACACCATAAGGACAGACTTTTCCTCTAAAAGCATTGATACTTGCCTTAATGTAACCTCCCACAAACATAATGTAAAATCAAAATAGAGAACAAAGTAAGAGGGGAAATATATATGTATACAAAGAAAACGACAAGGCACTGAAATAAAACAAAACCCCAGAGCCCCAGCCTACCCAGAACAAATCCAGAGGACATGGAGATAGAAGAAATCAGAAGACACGCAACCAAACTCTCAGAAATGATAGCAGTAGAAATTAAAAAACAGATAGGTGAAGCTGTAGAGCACATCAGAATAGAAATAATTGCCCAAGTTAAAAAAGAGATGACAATCATAATGAAAGACCTGCTTAGTGAATTCAGGGTAGACACAGATAAAAATACAGAGGAGCTTAGAAAAACAATAGAAAATTTGAACATTCAACTTAGCAAAGAAATGGAGCCCATGAAACAGATCCAAACAGATGACCAAGAAATCAAAAAGTTGCTTGAAAGTATACACAGGCGATTGAATGAGAGCAAAGATAGAATTTCAGACCTAGAAGACAAATTGGCAATTAGTGACAATGAAAACACCTCTTAAAAATAGCTAGAGACTATGAAAAATCACTGCAACAGCTACAAGATGATGCAAAGAAGAACAATATAAGAGTGATTGGAATGAATGAAAAAGCAGGGGACTGTGGAAAGGATCTAAAAAGACTATTTATTGAAGTAATAACAGAAAACTTACTAAGCATGAGAAGAGAACTTGACATATAGATAAGTGAGGCATATAGGATCCCAATTACCCATGACCAAAACAAATCTACACCAAGACATATGATAATCAAGATTTTGGAAAGTCAACAAAAGAACAGAACACTGAAAATTGTTAGTGAAAAGAAACAAATCACCTACAAAGGAAAACCCATTAGAATCTCAGTGGAATTCTCAACACAAACCCTTAAATCAAGGATGGTCTAGAGCAAAATATTTCAAATCTTAAAGAAAACAATCTCAAACCCAGATAAATGTACCCAGCCAAACTATCTTTCAAATTCAACAATGAAATAAGATATTTCCATGACAAAGAACAACTGATGAAATTTATGACCATAAAACCACCTCTACAAAATATTTTGAAGGATATCATAGAAATAGTAAAAGGAACCTATAATTACAAAGACACAAGTAAAAAGAGCCCACCAGGTAAGGCAAGCCATTAAATGGAGGTGAAACACAGAACCAACAACAGAAAAGATCAATGGCAAAGATGAGTCAACATAACAGCTGTAACTATCAATGTAAATGGTCTCAACTCACCAATTAAAAGAAACCGACTAGCAGATGGATCAAGAAACAAGATCCATCAATATGTTCCATACAAGAGATGCATTTTACCCAAAAGGAAATTTGTAGACTGAAAATCAAAGGATGGAAAATAATATTGCATGCAACAGGAACCCAGAAAAAAACAGGGGTAGCTATCCTAATCTCAGACAAAATGAACTTCAAACCAAGACTGATCAAGAAGGACAAAGAAGGTCATTACATACTTCTCAAGGGAAAACCCCAAGAGAAAGAAGTAACAATCATTAATATTTATGCACCAAATATTGGTGCACCTAATTACATAAAACAAATGTTAAGGACCATGAAAGATCATATAAACACTAACACTGTTATAATGGGAGACTTCAGTACCCCACTGTCACAAACAGACAGATCAACTAGACAAAAACTCCACAAAGACATATCAGAATTGAATCGAATCTGTGAACAAATGGACTTAGTAGATGTATACAGAGTGTTCCACCCTACAACAGCAGAATACACATTCTTTTCAGCTGCACATGGGTCATTCTCCAAAATAGACCACATACTAGTTCATAAAGCATACTTAAGTAAATGTAAAGGAAATGAAATTATCCCATGCATACTATCGGACCATAGTGCAATGAAACTGAAATTTAATGACAACAGAAACCAAAAAAAACACATAAATACATGGAAACTAAATAACATCCTTCTGAAGAACAGATGGTTCACAGAAGAAATTTAGGAAGAAATTAAGCAATTTATACAGTTAAATGATAACAATACAATATACAGGAACCTATGGGATACAATGAAAGCAGTTCTATGAGGGAAATCTATTGCATTGAACTCCCACATCAGGAAGACAGAATGAGCTCAGATAAACAATTTAATGTTCAACCTCAAACATCTAGAAAAAGAGGAACAAATCAAACCCAAAGCTCGTACAAAAGAGGAAATTATTAAGATCAGAGATTTATTATTAAGATCAGATTAATTGAAATTAATGCAATTGAGACTAAAAAAAACACAAATACAAAGAATCAATGAATCAAAGAGTTGGTTTTTTGAAAGACTAAACAAAATAGACAAAACCCTAGCCAACCTTACCAAAAAAAGAAAAGACCCAAATTCATGCAACAAAAAATGAAAGGAGTAAAGTCACGACGGAACCTACTGAAATCCAAAGGATCATCAACACTTACCTCAAGAACCTATACTCAAACAAGATGTAAAATACTGAAGAAATGGACAGATTCTTAGAAACATATGAATTACCAAAACTAAACCAAGAAGAGATACAAACACTTAATAAACCAGTATCAGCCACTGAAATTGAAGAGGTAATTAAAAACCTACCAACAAAGAAAAGCCCAGGTCCTGACAGTTCTACAGCTGAGTTCTACAAGAAATTCAGGGATGGTCTAATACCACTACTACTGCTCAAACTCTTTAATGAAATTGAAAAGGAAGTAGCACTTCCAAAATCATTCTTGGAAGCAAGCATTACCCTGATACTAAAACCAGAGAAGGATCCAACTGAAAAAGAGAACTATAGGCCAATCTCCCTAATGAACATAGATGCAAAAATTCTAAACAAGATACTGGGAAATAGAATGCAACAAATTATCAAGATGATTAATTCATCCCAGGGATGCAGAGATGGTTCAACATACACAAATCAATATATGTAACACACCATATCAACAGTGTCAAAGACAAAAATCACATGATCATTTCAATAGATGCAGAAAAAGCATTTGACAAAATTCAACACTCATTCATGATAAAAACACTACAGAAATTAGGAATAGACATTCTATATCTAAATCTGATAAAAGCCATCTATGACAAACCAACAGCCAAAATCACAATAAATTGTAAGAAACAGGAAGCTTTCATACTAAAATCTGGAACAAGACAAGGATGCCCACTATCACAACTGTTATTCAATATAGTCTTAGAAATATTAGTCAGAGCCATTAGACAAGAGAAAGAAATAAAAGGAATAAAGATAGGAAAGGAAGAACTTAAATTATCATTATTTGCAGATGACATGATACTCTACATAGAAGACTCCAAGAATTCCACCAAAAAACTTCTAGATTTAACAACTAAATTCAGTCACATACCTAGATACAAAGTCAACACCCAAAAATCAATAGCATTCCTATATACAAATAATGAACTCACTGAGAAAGAAATAACAGAAGATACACCTTTCACACTTGTATCAAAAAAAAATGAAATACTTGGAATTTATCTAACTAAGGAAGTAAAAGATCTTTACATCGAAAACTATAATTCTGTAAAAAAAGGAAATTGAAAGGGATACCAGAAAATGGAAAGATATACTGTGTTCCTGGGTAGGAAGAACCAACATAGTGAAAATGGCCATACTTCCTAAATTACTATACAGACTTAATGCAATTCCAATCAAAATACCACTAACATACTTCTCAGAATTAGAAAGGACAATCATGATTCATCTGGAACTGGAAGAGACCAAGAATAGCAAAAATAATCCTGGGCAACAGGAGCAAGTTAGGGGGCATCACAATCCCTGACCTGAAACTATACTATAAAGCCATGGTGATAAAAACAGCATGGTACTGGCAATAAGACAGACCTGAGGATCAATGGAACAGATTAGAAGACACAGAAACAACTCCAAACACACTCATCTTTGACAAAGGAGCCAAAAACCCTCATTGGAAGAAGCTCTCTTTCCTACGAACTTGAATTAAAAATTGTATGATTATCTCTACCCCATAACCTGAACTATGAAAATAAAAATTACAAACCACATATTAATATGACAAAAATTGGTTGGTTGTCCCAAACTGTGAATCAACGTTATTTTAAACAAATTAACTAGTTCTCTACAAAATAAATTGACATGTGTTTTACTTATGCTAAATACATTATGTGTGGTTTATATTATAAATGGTAACATAAACTATACTTATTAAGATAGAATCTTTTTTATTACATAAATCTGAGAAATCTCATAGAAAGAGTGAAATATGAGTAAATTCTGAAAAAATATTTACGTATTTTAGTACCCTATTCTCAAATTTAGTAACTTCTTATAGCATTATTCCAAACGTTTGTATTATGAAAGGTACAGAATAAAACTGGACTAATAACATTCCTAATAATTACTAACAACATTACTAAGTAAACAGTGAACTCCCCTGAGCAGGGTCCCAGGAATCTTAAAGTATTTGTCTCAGAACCCAGCAGAGATTTTACGTGTAATCATTTTGATATAAACTAGAAAATCTTTTCCGCGTGCCGTTCTTGTGAGACTGCCCCTTTGTGCGAGCTGAGGAGCTGTACTCATCCACAGTCTCTCTGACTGTGCTCTGACAACACCATCATATAAACTTGGAGGACATGCCAGCCTGTTCATCTGAAAGAGAGTCATGTGGACTGTATGACGGCATCCTGTATTATTACCTTTTTTCTTATCTATTGTTTTCATCAAATTGATACCTTTTTCTTTTATATTCTACTAAAATGGGCACCATGAATTAAATCTAATTTTGTCACTGAGAGAGTTTATTAACCTAGCTCTCAATTCTTTTTTTTTGAGACAGGGTCTCTGTCTGTAGCCCAGGCTGGCCTTCAACTTGTAGCAATCCTCCTGCCTCAACCTCCTGAGTGCTGGGATTACAGGTGTGCCCCAGCATGCCTGACCTCAAGCTGTCCATAAAATTAAATAACTTTTATTTCTGAAGAAAGTTTAAGGGCTTGTTTAGACATATTTATTTTCTTGATACAGAAATTTCATGTAAGATTTTATATGATAAATTTGAAACCAAAATCCATTTTTCCTTTCCTTCAACCAGTTCATTATTACTATAATTAATGCTACATTTGAAAATTATCTGTGTCTTTAAGAATTTTCTAAAACATCATGAAGACGTACAGTACTTAATTTTTTAGTGAAATACATTTCCCTCATGTAATGAACCAGTGTGGACAGGTTACTCCTTCATCTAAAAGCTGAATCTTACAAAACAAAATAATGCATATTTTCACAAACCGACATATGTGACCAATAAGCCCTGGTTGATTATGCAAATAATTAGGAATAGGGAAAAAAAGATTTTAATCTCAAAGAAGATTTCTACTATCTCACTCCGTTTGACTGGTATTGCCAAAAAACAGTGATGTAGAGAAAGGGCACATTTATACAATATTGGAGGGAATATAAGTTAGTACAGCTATTATTCATAACAGTGTGATGGTTTCTTGAAAAATTAAAAATAGGGGTGCCATAAAATCCAGCTATGCCACTCTTATACATCCAAAGTAAATGAAAATACAAATCCAGAGTAAATGAAAGTAGCATGCTAAAGACGTGCTTGCATGCCTATTTTTCTCGTAAACTTGTTCACGATAGCTAAACTATGGAATCAGCCTGTGTAACATCAACAGACAAATAGGCAAAGAAAATGTTATACACAATGGAATACTAGTCAGCCATAAAGAATGAAATCCTGTCATTTGCAGTAAAATGCCTGAAACTGGAAGTATGATTTTAAGTGAAATAAGCCAGACACACAAAAGTAAGTTCGGTATATGCTCTCTCTCATATGAGGAAGCCAAAAAACAAACAAACAAACAGCCTTACACTAAAGTTTGAATTTGGAAAAATGCTGGTGAGTGGGGAAGGATGTTAAATTTGATCAGTCCATACCATATGCATGAATGGAAATACCATATGAAACTTCATTAATATGTGCAATTAACGTGTTAAATTTTTTTACATATTTAGTAAAAAATAAAAAGACATTTCACAGAAGAAAAAAGTGTTTGGGGTTCATGTGTGGGCTGTATGCTTATGTAGTTGTTGCACTGCCTTTCGAGATGCAGGTTTTATGAAGGAGGAGGCTCAAATCCGGGGTTAAAACTGACTTTGAACCCCAGTTATGGCACTTAGTAGCTGCATTTTATTTAGCTCAAGTTTACTGCTAATATAGAAGAGCAATAACTGTCTCACAAATTTGTTATGATTTGAATGAAATGTGCCTCATATCTGATAAAATAAGCACACAAAAGTAGCAGTTACTATTTTGTTCCACTTTCTCGTAGTTAGATCGGCACCACCTCAGAAATAGTTTCTGTTGGCTGCACAGTTTTCGTGGAGACTGAGCCTCCAGACATAAAAGTGCTGTTTATTAAAATGACTCATTGTAAAACTCCCCACATATTGTACATCCCGTAGAAGGCGACTTTTAAGAAACTGGTTTTGGATTTTTAAAAAACATAAATCAAGGCAATTGAAGTGTTCTCAGCTAGTTTCCTCAATTGCAAGGGTATTTACTGTGCATAATGTCTGCTGCGACTGAACTGCTATGTAGCCTTGGTTTCTCCTTAGACAAATTCTCTCTTCTAAAATATCCTCGATTTAAAGAGACTAGACAATATATAAAAAAAGCTAGATCTGCATACGTGCTCGAACACTCATATAAACTGTACTGTAAAATAAAATACAGGATTTGTTTGTGGTCTTCGTTTCTGTGAACACTCCATTTCTAACAAGTCTGGCCTTTGGTAAAAATGAGTGCTATTCAAAAGCTTCTAAACTTTATTTTTCACGAAAATTTGCCCAAGTATTCTTGCTTTGAATGTACTTATTATTACCAGGTACTGGTCTTAATTGTTACTCTGATCTACGTTATGCTGAACAAATTCTAAAGGACTTTCTGCTCATGCACGATAGCTGCACAAATTGTACACGCTGGGTGACGATTTAATTAATTCCTGCACCCACTAAAACACTGTGGAAATTGCTGTCAGAGTAACCTTCTGAGAGAACGTGCATCTAGTAATACACGTCCGTGCACTCCAAGTTCCATATGGGTTTGTATCCCTGGACAAGGGTCTCAGGAAAGCAGTAACTGCCAGTAACACTGTTACAAAAAATAACTGTAGTAATACTGCTTTTTCTCTAGTTTTATTTAAAATCTATGGATACTAAATACTAGTAATTTACATGTACAACGACTTCGGCCCCCTGCTGAATTCTACTGTGAACCTGAAATATAAAAGCTGTTAGATAAAGGAACTAAATTAAAGGCGGTTTTCTTATTGTTTTGAAGTCTGTCTCTGAATGTAAGTCTGGAATGACCGTTATCTGCCCAAGATGAAACATTCTAACTTCAGCTCTCACAGAAAAGAACATGGTCAGACTCTTGCTCAGTGAAATTGGTTTCTGATTATTTAAATAGCAATCAATTTTTCATTTCCTCTATTAAGCTCCATGGAGCTTTGCAACAGCTCTTTAAACATGGTTTACGAATTACATATCAGTTGTTACAGTTTCCCTCTCAAAGTCACAATTGCAGGAAACTACATTATGTGAACAGGTTTGAAGTTTCAGCCATAATTTACCTCAGGAAGTCTCCGGATCTTGCATGTAGTAAAATGTTAGATTTAATAATGTCAGAGGTTCATATTTTATTTTGTTTTTTTTAAAGGTTAATATTTTAAAGGACTCCTTTGCCTTTGCTTTTTCTGTTGCCTCAGAAAACATCTCTCAGATTTTTGGTTAGTTTACTGGGCTCTTTCAGGAAAATAGATGATATTTAATTTATAATGTTTGCTTCATTCTTAGTCTATAAATATTAATAACTTCCCGCGTTTGCCTTCTAGAACAGCATGATAGTAATAGAAAACGGTGAAACATGATTTTTAGCTTCGATTTGTAACAGTAGCATTTTGGAATAAAATACTTCCTAATTTTACAACACATACGGATGCATTTCTTAGAATTTATTTTCCTGCGCTCCTAGAAAAGTATAGCAATTTCTTTGCAACAAGTGAGACCTTCTTTGATTGCTGGTTCATTAATCTATTTCCTTATTTCATTCTAGAGCAAAATAATGCTTACTTTATCAAAAAGAAAGTATTCACAGTTGACTTAAAACTACTAGGATTTTGCTAAAGCATTATTACATCCAAAACAACATGGTTATTAGTTTCTTATTGTTTCGGATATTTTCTAAAACATATTTATTCACAGGAATAGATTCTTCTTGTATGCGCTATCTGTAAACACCCTTTGCCTCTCTAGTGGATCGCCCACCCTTCCCACCTACCTTTAGCTTGTGTTCAGCACTCATCGTCCTTTTCAGAGTTGTTTTCAGCTAAATTCAAACTCTTATTTTAGAATTGTTTTCACGACCATGATCGCTTTCTCTGCACACTCTTCTAAGTGCACCAAATTCTTAGGACTAGAGCACATTTAGACCTCTTACATGTCTCAGGGATTTGGACCATCTAGCAGTTCATTTTGGAATAAGCTCAAGAGAATTTCAGTTTTCGTGTTTTCACCTTTGCACAGTAAATGGGATTTGGGCTGAACTAGAGAAAGAGTGACAATTAATCTGCATCTCTTACATGTGGTAGAATTTGCTATTCATCTAAAATATTTATTTTTAACAATGTCTTGGCATAGAGTTTCTAGGAAGCCTGAATGGGATTAGTAGAAATAAATATGCAACCCATACAGCCACTTCAGAGGCTGTTTCTTTTTTATGCCTGTATTCTCTATTTTCCTTATAAAGGATATTTACATTAATTAAAATTTTTATTAAAAATTCCAAGCTGACATATAAAAACCTGAAAACGTACATATTACCATGTGATATTTTGAAACATTTACATTGCTTAATGTTCAATTCAGGTTAAACATATCTTTCTCTTCAAAAATTTATCATTTCTTCCCTATAATCACAGTACTTGGCAGGCTGAGGACTAAGCATCCAAGTTTGAGACCAGCCCAGGCTACCTGACGAGACCGCATCTCAAAAAACTACCATTTCTTTAAGGTGAAAGTTGAAATCTCTCGGGAAACGACGCACAAGCTTCCTAATGCTCAGCGTCGTGGTTCGAGCGTGCTTCTGCAGGACTGGGCCGAGGCTCTTGCGGAGAGAGCAGCAAGGATTGTCGTTTCCTACCGGCACTCCCATTGTCCGCGTAGTTAGAAACGCAACTTGGACGCCTTGAAAACAGCGTCTCTTCGTTCTCAGGAGACTATGGATACTCTCTCACAGTTCATAAAGATCCCTTACTCTTAGCTTATCAGTTTAAAAATTTTTGAATGGCCAAGTAAGAGAGACGACATACAGAACAACTGGGACACAATATATTAGGGTGTGAAAAATATGTGCATGTAACACTCATTTGCACAAGGATAGCGAGGCTCGATGAAGCCCTGTGGCAGAAAATATGGAGCTGTTATAAGAAAACTATATATTTTCTTCGATTCACAGCAGTTCACTGGGAGTGTAAGCAGGCGAGCTGTGGAAGCCACATCTCAGTTTGTACTGATATCTAGCTTATAGCTCTGCAGTCTGACCCACCCATCCCGATCTATAGATTAGTAATCGCTAGTCCAGATTTCACAAAATCCAGCACTTTAGACAGCTAACTATAAAAGTTACACTAACTCAATTATTCAGGAAATTTTCAGACATGTTTCATAAATATTTAAGGAGTGTTCTGAAGTTCTATTTGGCTAAGCTGTGTCTCATAAAAGCATTTGTATGTTGAAATAATAAAACCCATCACTTCAGGATGTATTTGGAGATGGGTGTTTGCATTCTAAGTTTAAATGTGCTCAGTAGGGTGGACCTAATCCAATATGAATAGTTTTCTTACAGGAAGAAATTTGAACATAATGAAAATGGGGAGAAAATGATGCAAAGGCAGCAGGAGAAGACCTATGCCCAGTCATTTGCTTAGCATGCAATACAATATAGATTGGTAGAAACAGTTTACACAAGATTTACTTTGCATAACTAACTTAGCCATAACAAACTTGCTAAACCTTTCTACATTAAAAAAAAATATGAGATTTACTCACTTGTTTCCTAGTTTCCTCAGCCTTTTATTCTGGATACAAAAATCAGTTACCAACTAAATGTCACAGATTCTAAGTGTCACTGGTGAACAAATGGACTGTTCGCTCTACCAGTTGAGAAAGCCATCCAAATGCAAGACAACAGAGTATGTTGTGTACTCCTTCATTTGCCTTATTTCCATACTATCTGATAATTTTGCTTCAGTGATCTAAGATAGTTTAGTGAAAAGATTATTTTATAGAAAAACAGCCTCGACTTTTAATTAAGTTTAAAATATATTTATTCTGATACAGGTGACCCATATAAGCAAGTTTTAAAGTAAAGCCTCTTATTTAGGTAATAAGCAATGTTTAATTTTCATAAATAATGGTTACATATGATGTTGACTAATGAGTTGTGTCTTAGGTTCACAGTGTCAGAGCAGTGCTCAGCTATAGAAATTTGATGCAAAGTAGTTAGTTTTACTTTAGTTTAGCTGAGATAGTCATCTAGTTACTACCATATTTAAATATTGCAGACTCATTGCTATCGGGTTTTGTTCAGAAGTTCCACCTTAGCAATTTCTGGGCACATCTTGAAGGTTAACTGAACTATAAATAAGACAGCAGCCTGTTTGCATAAGCCCCCAACAAAACTGAGCAATACCTCAACAAAAACAACTGACAGAAAATAAACCACAAAAAGAGATAGGAAAACAAAAGGAGAGGAAATAGGGAATGAAAGAGAGAAAAGGGAAGGAGGGAGGAAAGGATTAAGGGGGATGGAAGGGAGGAACAAAGAAAGAGGAAGGATAAAAGAGTCAAGGAAAGAAAAATATAAGTGAAAAATGGAAATAAAGGAGGTGGAAAAAAATCTCAAGAGTAAAGTTAAAAGAGAGTGGTGCCTTGATATAAGGAAAAAAGAAAAAAATCGTACATAGTAACTTTGTAGTTTTTTGATTTGTTAATAAATGATGTAAAAATACGAAACTACTGTAGATAACTTCACTTATTATATTTAAAAGTGTTTAAATGTTAAGAGATAGTGTAGTCTGAAAGTATTAATTTGAAGCCATAGTATTATATAAGTTGATTTTTCCTTTTTAAATTAATCGCTGGAAACAGTTAATTCAAAGAGGCTTCTGGTATAAAAGTTTATTTTTGAAAAAGAAAAACAGAAGCCAGCTAAAAATTTCTATCTTAGACCAAATAAAATGTGATTAAATGCTGGTTGGGGAATC
The DNA here is from genome assembly GCA_004026905.1 of Hystrix cristata. Lineage (NCBI taxonomy): Eukaryota > Metazoa > Chordata > Mammalia > Rodentia > Hystricidae > Hystrix > Hystrix cristata. Next base: position 28,908 of record PVJO010015573.1, read on the forward strand.
TTTCAAACTCCCATTTGCTAAACAAATCTTACTCATGAGAATATTTTATGCAGAATATAAAATAGAGGCTTTCCCCTAAGAAAGACTTTAACATCTTCAATGCTTGTGAGTGTTTCATGGAGAAAATGACAGGATGTCCCGTGATGTTTCGTTATTTTAAACACAGCACAGTTGTTGAAGCATTTGCTGTACTTATGATTTGTGAGACACTCCAATCCTTTGTCTATTAATTGTGCAACTATGGGAATTAATTCATTACACTGAATATCAGTGTTCTCTCTGTAAAATGTATTGTTCTGAAAGTTAAGTGATACATAGGCAAAGTTCAGTATTTGGAAAAATGTCAGTAAGATATTTATTGGTGAAGTATGTCTTCATTATTAGATAAATAAAATTACACGCAATGCGAAATGAGCCATAATCTCTGTCAACAGTGCCATCCTCAAACATAATGTAAGTCATAAAAGAGACAAAAACCTCTGGAGATCAGAAGCAGCATATTTATAAAGCAGTACTTTAATTTATATATGCGATTCTTCATATATATGTGGAAAATAGATATATTTTTCTCATAGAAGATATTAAGGATGCAAATCTTTCATGCAATATTTAAAACAGTCATCTGAGAAGATGAAACTTTAAAACTATTAAGTAATCCACAGTTTAAAAAGCACCCCAGAGACAGTAGAAAGCATCCATTAGAAAGGGATGTTTAGTCCCATCAACAGCACTCTAAACGATCACTCCCTCTGTGTTTGAACACCTGTCGCATCAGCAGCACCACACTCTGCCTGCCAAGACTGTCTCAAGCCCCTCCGTTATTTAAAGCTAATATTTGGTTACATACAGCCAAATACATTCACTTTACCCTGTAGGTAGTAATCCTTTTGGATGCTAAAAGACAAGGAGATCCTTTTTATTAGATTCTTAGTAAACAAAGATGATCATTACATCTCTCTCTCTCTCACACACACTCACACACACACACACACACACACACAAACACACATGCGTCTCTTCTGCCATGCATCTTACTTGGCACAGACAGTGGAGGTTAATTCATACTTCTTATGCTACTTCACTGTTTCCATTCTTCACATGTCTCCACTTATTTTGTCCATCCAAGTGTTGTAAATAAGATATTTTATCTGGATAAACTAAAATAAATTGTCCAGGGTATTGACATACATGAAGTCACAGAATTGTCTCCTATTGTACTACTACTGGTATCACCTGAATGTTTGTGCCCTCCAGACTCATATGTAAAACCTGATCACCAGTCCAGTGGTATGGGGGGTAGGTGGGTGCCTGGGCCATGAGAACAGAGCTCTTGGAAGCAAGTGGGTCAGGTCCCAATGAAGAGGCCGATGAAGAGGGCTCCCAGGAGCTATGAGCCTTTTAGAGAGTGTGGACAGTGAGGGAGCTCTGTCTAGGAGCTAGAGAGCAGTCATCTCTAGATACCACAACTACAGTGACTAGTCTTGGGCTTCTTGGCCTCCAGAGCTGTGAGAAATAAATTTCTGTTGTAAGCGACCCAGCTTCAGTACTTTTGAATAATGCCCAAATTGAATTTATTTATTAAAAGTGCACTATATATAGATGTGACACTTATTTTTTAATATACAAAGGTACAACACAGAGTCACACTTCTTTTTGCTTTTATTTGGAAGGCATTCATTTATACAATATAATTTCATGTATTGGGGCATATCTATTGCAGGGAAGCATGGGCTAAAATCATAGCTATAGAAGGTATGCAGTTCCTGGCCAGTTATTCTAAGAAACTCAACCTCTGATAGATAAAAGAACAACAAATACACAGAGGACATATTTCAATATAATGACCACAACAAAAAATGGTCAAAGGCATGAAGAGGAAGAACTTAACAGTCACACTGTCGATAAAGGTGTTGGTAATCTGAAGTAAGCAGGAAAACTTTGAGAAAACGATGACTACATGGTGTGAGCATCTCTCAGCTAACAAAAGCTTCCCTTAAACCTGTGCTGAGTCAATTAACTGGAGTGCAGAATAGAGGGTAATACTGAAATTAAGATTATGTTTACAGTTTGTAAGTGAAGTATGTCAAATGGCAGAGAATAGAACAAAAAATAGGTCCCAACCCCCAAATAAACACATGTGCGCACACACGCATGCACACACATACACAATAAAAGAGTAAGCAGCAGTACCTAAGATTTTAGCATTTTAGAAAAATAAAACCGAAATTGAAAAGGGCACCTGTGGATGCTTTAGAACTCAAGTGACTCTTCTGCCCCACTTAGTGCTAAGTCAGGTTTGAGCAAAGGAAGATACAGCTGCACAAAACACTAAAATGCATTCCTGTATTTTACTGAAATACAACAGATCACATAAATACTTTTGTTTCTTGTGCACCTAAAAGTAGTGTCTTTTAATACTGTTGTTTTGTAGGGTGCTTTAGGCAAGTGGAAGAAAAATAACTTAGTCTCAAGGTGAGTGAGGGCATACTTTGTAAAGGAACTCATATCACCAATCTTAAAAAGAGTATGCGATAAGGTAAGCAGAGGAAATGAGGAAGGCTTGGAAGAGACAAAGGTTCATTGTACGTTGTATGTAAGTAATTCAATTTACTATTGTTTTGGCAAAGTGTGATGGCCAAAGCGCCTCCATTTTATCCCGGCTCCTCCTCGTTAGGCGGCCTCTGTGGGAACCTGGCCTTTTGCTGAAATGTTAGCTCTCTGCAAGCCCCACATGAAGCCACTTTCTATGGAGCAGAACAACCTGCACCTAGTGTCGCCAACAACAAACTGCTTTTCTTGAAAAATGTATTAACCAACAGTTCTATAATAGTCCTGCGATTCTGATGTAATTACACTTCCTGATAACAATCCCGTGATTCTGATGTCATTGCCCTCTGCCTATAAAAACCCCATTCCATGCTATATCACTTGCCGAGAGTTCTTTGGTATGTGAGCCCACTCTCAGTCGCTGGCTAATAAAGGACTCTAATTGGCATACACTCTGTGCCTGTAGCAACTCTCCTTCTCATGCCCAGATGGAGGGACTACCGAGTGGCCTGCAGGGTCACCTCGGGTTTCGAACTTCAGCAGGATTCTATGTGGAGACCAGGGGCTATGAGCTGATACAGAGGGTGGGAACCAGCTCTATACTCTGGATTAAAATGTTTGAACTAGATTTGATGAGGATTCAATGAGTTTCTCACTAAGGGTAGTGAAGTAATTTTTTGGGTTCATTAAGAACACATGCCATCAGGAAGAAGAGGTTTTTCAGGGGGACGAGTAAAACCGAAGCCTGGCATTAAAATAAGTCAGGTGGAGATGATAATGACCTGCAGCAAGATCATAGTGGTAGAAATAATAATAAAGGAACAGATTTTTAAAGCACTCAGGATTTAAAATCACAGAATGTATTCTAGGTTTAGCAAGTTTATTATAAATAAATCAGTAGTATTTTTGGACTGGAAGGGACCCACTGCAATATTGAAAGATGCAATATTGAAGGATGTGTCCAAATATTAATGAGAATTGTGGTCTAGATAGAAAAGAGCAACTGGGACAAATATGGATTGATTAATGATACATAATATGAAATGCAGCACTGATGTGTCATTATGGCACATTACATACTGTTGAACAGATGTTTATAAAGGCTTATTTCACTTAAAATTATAATTTCTCAGTAATCTTATGTAAGATTGAACGAAGAAAAAAGCCAATTGTTGCCTTATGGAAAAGACAACAGATTTTCTACTCTGCCCAAGACCTTCATAAGGCTGAACTATTGAGTAAAACGTTCCCTAAAATGTGTAAACGTTTATTCCTGCTTTAAGGAAAAGGCCATTAAGAAAGGACAATTAGAAGCTGGGAGGGGTGGCACACAACTGTAATCCCAGCACTTGGGAGGGTGAAGCAGAAGGATCACTGCAAGTTTGAGGTCAGCCAGGGCTACAGAGTGAGTTCAAAACCAGCCTGAACTACAAACTGAGACTCTGCTTCAGAAAATCAAAAAAAAAGAGACAATTAAAAATAAAGCCCCCACGGCAAAGTATAGAATTATGCAGAATATTGTCTCCAAAATGCAAAAAGAGTGATACAATTTCAAGAGATGGTTGGAAATTCATTTGTATTCTATGCAACTGTGAATGTATCAGTTATATTTGAACAATGAAATTCAAGTGAATCATGCAGAAATTAGAGTTAATATCAGCCATGAATTCTATTTCATTTGTGTATTCTCTGTTAGTGATATAATTACATAACAGAGAAACAGGCTTGTCAGTAAGAAATTACTTTTCCATCTGAGTGTAGGAATTATTTGACTAGGAAACAGTAATTACTTCCTATTAAAGTATATGTCAATTACTGCCACATTTTAGTAGTCATGGTAAATATTCAATGCTTATGAATTTTATATGTATTTCATTCATATCAGTGACTCAGTTGAGATTGCATGAAAAAAAGATTGCATGAGATGCATGCACACATGTTCTCAAATCAGACTTTTGATCATAGATTATCAGTCACACAGTGTACTATCACCTCAAACATATGAAAGTGAGTTTTATGGTAGGTCAAAAACTGAACTATCAGAAAAGTTTATTTGATTCTTAAAAATATTAAGAAAATTAATTTTAAATATTCCTTATTAAAGTATTCTCAGGATTTTTAAAGTCTTAAACATATTTTATGTAATATTAGACATACTTATAAATTATATTCATGACTCCTTTCATGAATCTGTACTCATACTTCAAGTTCTGCCCCATGCAGATGTGACCTACTTCAGGGCATTATTGCTGCGAGGGCGTCAGAGATATGGAACAAGATTTGTAATCTCCTCAGTACTATTCCTGTGGAAAAACATTAAATAAATGGTATGGGTTTCCTCCATGATCAATATAAATTTCCTGAATTTAAAAGTCAGAACACATAGCCTATCAAACATGGCCTATCAGCTGACATAAATGATGCAAAAGAGCCTGTTTATAGGCTGTACTGACACATTTATTCTAACATGTGCCCCCAAGACCCCAATAAACAATACAAACAAATATTGTTTTCACTTCACTAAATGCAATATCTTTTCTCCAATTGACTATTGCATATTCCGGAACTACTTTTCTCACTCTAACCCATTTTCCCACTCACATACATTGCAGTCCATGATGTTTTCTCTCTTGAATTCCACCTACTTCTTTGGATTACCCATATCTATGTCAAGTCAAAGCCCCTGTATCTACAGATTATAAGATGGTCCTGCCTGATCTCTGCCTTCTGGTGTTCCCTCACATAATTCTTCCATCCCACCCCTTGACTCACTGCTCGATTCTAGGGTGGAGCTGTGATTTGCTACTTAACAATGAGTTACAGAAAGTGTAAGGGCAGTCATAGCATTATGCCATGATGTCCTTCCAGCAAACTTTCCTCATGCTGGTGTTGCTGACCACGAGCTGTTGAATGAAGAGTCCCTGTGGAAAGACCCTGAAGATGTCTTTTGGCCAAGACCCAGCAAGGAGCCAAGGCCCCTGGAGCTGATCTCAAGATCCTGGTGACTTCTGGAACCAACCAACCAACAAATGAGATTTTATGTGGTCCTGCCCAGCTGAAGCTTTGTGTGAGATTCCAGCCATGGTTGACACTTCACATGTGAGCGGACAATCTATCTTTTGACTCAAAATCTGCTGCATGTAAATGTATTCATCGTTTCTGTCTGGGCTGATGGTATTTCATTACTAGAAAGAGATGATACAGTTATTATCAGTGTCACATAAATTACTACTCTTAACAGATCTCCTGTGTCACCACATAAGCATAGTCACTACTTAACTACAGTTTGTTCACACCCAAATTTAATTATACCACCTGCTCTCTCTTTCCAAATAACTTTCTCTCTCTTTTCAAGCATTTATACTTCTTAAAATCCTAACCTGAATGATGTCTCGCTGATTCTAGGAAATTGCTATTTTCCTAATATGACCTTAAAAATCTGCCTGTATACCCTTACCTATTCTTCAATCTCCCATCACTCTCCCTAGGCAATACTTTTCCAGATTCTTAATTAGCCCTGTGCTCAAAGTCAGGAAATCATTTGGTAATGTGTTTCATTTCTTTTTTATTACTTAGTGAAAGGTTTATGTGGTGACCATTTTAATTGCAAAGGTATAACCACAACAAAAATGTAATTTTGGCATATTTTAATAGTCAAAGATGGCTGTGGTGTCTGTGAAAATATCACTGGGTGCTAACAGAGCCTCATTCTGTAAAATACTTTACTACAATTGTAACAGAAGGAATAACGTATTTAATTTGTAAATAGCACAAAGTTTAAGGGAGACAATGCAGGGAGGAAAAAAGTATTTCAAAATATTGGAGAATTAATGTCAACAAAATTTTCCCTTGACTTCTTCATTAGAAATGAACAATTTTTCATTAACAATATAAACAACACTTTATATTGTAGGTATTTCTAACTGCAGAAGATTGTGAGGAAGATTAAATACATGTGAGGAAAGCGCTTAGTTTTATGTCAATTAGAGAGTAAACGTTTAACACATTTCAAAGAATATGTTAAAAATGCACTTTGGTGCAACGCAGAGAACCCCTCTTTGGCAATGTGAGGCAATGAGATCACCAGGAAACACTCTAAGCTCTGCTAGCTCGAGTATGTAGAGTCTGCTGTGTGCACTCCGCTGGGACTGGACTGCAGTTACCGAGTGAAAATGGCTGCGGGCAAGGCTAGAGTTGCTCAGTGACTACCTCCCGGCATCTCACTGCCATCCACATTCAGTTGAAAGGAAGATCTCAGAAGATGAGCAATGTTTCCTTTGGACAAAAGATGGCAGATTATGGAATAGGGGATTGTTGCTGGTTCTCACTTTGTTCAAGACAGGAAGTCACAAAGACCTACCTCTCTGATTAACCTTATTTAAAAGTGGATCTGACTATTTCGGATTATACACAAAAGCTAGTGATTGAACAACAGGACAATCTGTTTCTCCTCATTAATAAACACCAAAATTCCTCAGTGTGGGACCCAAATGTTTAATATTTACTAGGCAATTTTAAGGTGCAGTTAGATTTGAGAAAAGAGGAGTCTACCCAATCCCTGGGGATCTATGGAATAGAGGAGGAAAATCTTCCAACTATATAACAATTATAAATCCATCCACGAAGAAATTTCCGTATTCAATGTTTATTCCTATCAAGATAACTAATTTTCCCTGGAAATGAATACCACCTTTTAAATTTTTCATGGTGATTATTATGGGGATTTTCATTTTTACATTCAGAGAAGGTCACTTATTAAGTGAGAAGAGGATTAAAAAAGTGCTCAAGAAATAACCACATTCTTTTCAGAATCTATGTTCTATAATGGTATTTCATCATTTTAATTAATTTTATTTCCCAGATCCTCAATCATTCCCAAAGGATTGCACTAACACTTATGAGAATCAATATATATTTATTTTAATATCTAACAATGAGATTAAAACATTTGTAGTGTGTTTACAGTGACAGGAAGCATTCTGTAGAATTAGCTATGTATCAGAATTACCAGGACAGTTTTTAGAATTCTAGATTTCTTGGCCCTGAGACAGAATAGAAGAAATAAAATATAGGTAGACTAGAGATAAAGTAATCTTAACTAAAATTTGAAGTTAAGAATACTGCAATTTCCAAGATGCAACCAAAGTAATTCAGGACAACTGCAGTGTCAACATTCCTTGGCTATTTACCCTCTTCTCCTACCAGACCCATCATCAAAAGGTCATAAATTGGTCCAATTAAGAAAGTAAATGGCAGGATGTTTAAATGAGCTATCAATCATCAATCAATCGATGCCAATGACTGTGGAAGGGGTGGTACCCTCCTGTGGGCAGGTGAGGTTGAGTGGGCACTTTCTTCCCTGGCTTTTCACCATCTCAAGAGAAGTATAAATGGTCCCAACTGAAGTGAGTCTCACTTCTTTGAGTGTCTGCACTCCTCTCAAGTGCATTCTATAATCTAAATCTCTGTCTAACAAACCTTTCTTATGCCTCTGTCTGACTCATCCTGAAAATTCTTTTTCCGTGACACGAATCAGTGAACCTGCTGGGCGGGGAAGTGGGGGGTAAGTACCTTATTTCGGTTTTTTTGGAACTCTCCCAGACCCAGCCCAGTGGCAGTCCCAGTAAGAACTTCTAAGTCGAAATTTCTAGTGTGAAGAGTTCTAGTTTTCTTCTTTTTCCTTTCATATGCTAGAACGGTGATTTTTATATTTACTGAAGATTACTGTACTTGCACATTGGTCTAGTTTGGATCCAGAAAGGACCTGCAAAGGCCCAACTGCTAAAGGTCTGGAACCCAATCCGTAACATTGTCAGAAGGTGGCGAAAACTTTAAGAAATGGCCTGGTGGGAAGTCCCAGGTTACTGAGGGCTGCCTTGAATGGTCACTGACTCCAGTACCTGCCCACATTTCCAGGCTGCAGGAGGAGAGAAGCTCCCAACACATTCCTGCCTTGCCACAGGCCTAAAACCAACGTGCCACTGACTAGGAGCTGGAATTCTCAAAGCCAAGTGCCAAGAAAACCCTCTGCTCTTTAAATGTGTTTCTGTCAGGTGTTCTGTCACAGTAATAGAAAGCTAACTGAGGCACAAACTGCACATGCTATCAACGTTCATTTGTTTTTGCATCTCATTATAACATTAAAAAAAGATTTTAAGGTTCTTTAACCCCACTGTCGAAGAAAGTAACATTATGGAAACTTGATAAAATCTCTGCTAAAATAATATTAGTTATGAGTCACTTTTAAAAGAAGGCTATATTAGGGGCTGGGGATCTAGCTCAGGCTTAGAGCACTTGCCTGGCAAGCACAAGGCCCTGAGTTTGATCCCCAGCATCTCCCCCAAAATAGGATATATTTATCCTGAAAAGTTTGAAAGACAAATTTGCAGTTTATTCAACTATTATTGCATATATTTACTACAAATTTCAATTGTTGAGATATATGAATTTATTGTTATATGCAATAACTACAGAAATACTAGTGACTCAAAGTTTTATTGAAATAATGAGAATCTTACAGTATATAGGTGAACAGAATTTTGAATACATGTATATTTTTAAATCCACCAAATATTCTGCATTACTTATTACTTAGTTTTAGATGGCACATTATACTTTTAAATAATCAAAATGATGCAATAAAATTATCTGAGCAAAGAGCAATTTAAAATACATACATGAAAATATTTATCACTATTCACATACCTATCTGCATTTTATGTATACCTAATCATTTGATGAATGTGCACTTGTTCTTGTAAAGCAGGCATTGTTTTAACACGCACTCCCTGTGATGTGGTATTGTATATGCAGTGGCTTTTCCTAACCAGTTAGCATAATCATGTGTAATCATTATTTTTATTTAAGCTACATTTCTTCATAAAGTTTTTCATGTTTTTGTCTGGAAAATGTGACTATGTTCCCCCAGCACTCCCACAGACTCCTCTGCCAAAGTAATGGAATCACGTGGCTCTTTCTACACACTCGCAGAATATGAGGTTCTTGGGAGTAGAGAAAGGGTCTGTGACAAGGACAACCTTAGTAATGTACTTACTGAACAACACACTATGCCATAACATCAAGTAAATGTTTGCTTAAAGAATAAGTGTAGAAAGAAGAAAACATATAGATTACATTATAAAAGCTTGTACTGGAGAGATTTCACAACTACTTCAATTATGGGCATATCACGTTTAAATTTAACTTTCTAGAATAAGATACATGTATGAAGAACAGAGTCCAAATTTTCCATTGCATGACACTAATGCTTTCTACAAGGCAGAAGGCATAATGTGTCAGAGACAGAGAAATTAGGGAGGAGGTGGCCACTGGCTGCCGTGACTGGCATCCCTGACTTCAGGCCTCACTCTTAGCCACTTCTGCTGAGATGACTGCTGAAGACAAAGATGAACTTAAGGAACACTTGGAGTTTGGGGAAAACTGCCAAAGATGGATCATAAGACTTGAAAAATATATTCTTACAATATGATATTTGAAACTATGAATCCAGTTGCCACACTGTGCTAGGAAACAAAGCAATGCTTTTCTCTAGATCAGCAGTAGCTCCCAGATAGGCTCACATTCTGTGAAATTTCCCCTCTAGTCCTGATATGACACAGTCCCAGTTAGTTTTGCCTTATCAAAGCTGTAAATTAGCTTTCACATACAGCAGATCTGATTTTTTAATCTTAGCTTCCTTATTACTTATGATATCATATGCTGGAACAGAGAGGTTTTGTTATGCTGATGGTTATTTTTATTGGTTTTCTTTCAGCAAAAGCCCTACTATATCCCAAACAGACCTATTTCTTTCAGTTGATATGTAGAAACAGTGAAGAAGGCAATGAGGGAAGATATTTTACAAAAGGAGGAGAAACTTTTCTGTAGATGACAATTTACTATATAAAAAGAAAATCAAGTAAGTTTATAAGCCTAGCAGAGTAAAACAAACTCTTAAAAACATTCCGAACTCAACAGCGCAACAAATTCTAACCTGAAGGATCAGTGTTCTCAGGAGAGACACGGCCCACCCCTGAGCATCCCTTGGATTAACACAGGGCCTCCGCTGGAAACCTGCCACTTTCAGCTTGGCTGAGCAGTCACCCAGCAGAGGGACTACCAAGTGTAATAACACTTAGGTGTTATCTAGTCCAACTTCTTAATTTTTCAGTCTTAGACAGTAAATCTTACAAAGTGAAAGATCTTCATCTATATCAGTTTAAAATTTTGAACTAAAGATACAAAGAGAATAATACAAATTGTATTTCAAGAGAACTATTGGACACAAGAAACACTAAAAATGCAACAAAGAAAGTTGTTAGATAAAAGATGTCTCCAGTCCCAGAAGCCATAGCACAGTCTTTGATTTGGCAAAATTGGAAAGATAAATAGGATCAAAAATGGAAAGATAAACAAGATCTAGAAGAAGCAGAGAAGTTTTGTCTCATGAAGTAATTAGCAAGATTTGCTTTTATAATCTGCAAACCACCCAAAATTGAGGGTCAAAATGAAAAAGTCACAAATAGTTAATTACAAAAAACCATTCCTGTTGCATTTAAACTACTAGAAAAACTGAAAATAAAAGATGGATAATTAAAAAAATAGCCTGACACAGGATGAAACCACAACAAGGAAAGATAACAATATATATGAGAATTAGAATAACTAGAGGTCAGTACTTCTCAGAGGAATGCTAAAATCTCAATGATAAAAAATGTTATAGAAGGTAAAGTTTTGAAATTATTTATCATTTAAACATTGTCATATTAAAATTTTCATTTAAAACTAGCTGGAGCCTATTTAAACAGCTGGACTCCCAGGAAAATAAATCCCTTCAATACATATACTCTGGAGATTAAATGAATCAGGACTATGAGGAAAATGGTGAAAATTTATTTACATACATAATCCAACATTTTGTGACAAAGAAATCATTTCTTACATATTTTAATGCTTTCCACCTCTGGTGATTTATTTTAAAGTAAGAAATCTAAAATACTAAGTCAATTTAATTTAAACTTGCACTAGAACTAATTCTAATAATGAAACAACCCTTTATAGCAAGTCTTTGAATCATTAGAGGATTTTCAGATAATTTCTTGTGAATGCAAACAAGATAATCATAGGAGTGCGTATATCAAGTAGCCCTGTCTTCAAACACTAGTGGTCATGCATATTCAACAGAATGCAAATATTGACTTTTCTGTTACCAAGAGGAACAGATTGAAAGGATGTTGAAACTATAATCATTTTGTGGAACGTGGCAAGGACCTTCATGCTCCCTATGCCAAGTATGCATTCTACTTGAATGTCTGATTCTCCTTTGTTTTAAACAGTTTCCATAATTTAAGAAATAAAACAGTCACCCAGAAAAGTATAGTCACTTTCCATAAAATAAAACCTGAGAAGAAATAAACAGACCTATGTCTCATATCTTATAATGTTTCTCAGGAGATTTAATGGAGGAAAGCGTCAGGGTTTCTCAAACAGACAAACTTACACATGAAAAGCTTCCTCTCTTTGAATAAGCTGAAAGGAGGGTAGGAAAGGTCACCCAATTGTCTTCCAAGTACTGTAATTAATATATTTCAGAAATATAACACATGGTTTATATCTAATTATTTAACATTTTAAAGGAGAAAATATCCTATTCCTTTCAATCAAGACATAATTAAAAATTTCACATCTTTTCCATTTCATGAATATAGACTTTCCATACTTCACATATCATCCAAAGTACAAGTGTAGAAACAAAGCCTATTAAAAAGATATCAAACTATAAAAAAGATATCAAACTATAAATTAACTTTTATTTATGTCCCTTCACAGATCAAAAATAAATGCTATTCTTCAAATTATCAAATGCATTAGGTAGAGTGAAAAAAGCTAACTCAGTCTCAAAAGTACGTACATACTACGCATTCTGCAGAAGTACAGAGGAAGAGGTAGACAAGTGTTTGTCAGAGGTTGGGTAGGGAAGGTTACTTATAAAGGCCAGGCTATAGGGAGTATACACGGGTGATAGTAACTAGAAGATGTTTAACAAGTCTTAAAACTCATAGGCTCGAAATAGAAAATTTAATATACATGTATGTGCATATGTGTAGATAGATACAGAAGGATAATTTTATACCTTTTGAAGAGTTGGTGGTGATTGCATGCCAAAATTTACAGAATAATACAATGTTATTATTCCTCACTAAACTCATTTGTAAAGTTATATTAAATAAACTTAGATATACAAGAAAAACTTACAGAAGCTATTTCTAGCACTGTCAGTTAAGTTCGAATTTAGAAATTCAAAACATCAAGATGAAATCCATACCCTTCCCAGTATAGTAATTCCTTGAACCAGAGTGCTCATTCTTATTCAGTCAGACTCTGGAGCCGACCCTGAGCATCTTCTATGTGATCTTCCTCATATCATGACAATGAAATATGCTGAAAAGATATTAAACGCTATACAAAATGTCTTTTCTAAACATTCTTGAAACAAAAGCTAATCAAGTTTGTTTTAAAGTACTTTTGTTATATCTTCAAATAAAATACTAAATCTCATAAATAAAAATATAAAGACTGCAATTAATCATTTTTAAAAATAAATGAATTAATAAGCCAGATATGGTGGTATATGCCTGTAATACTAGTGCTCTGGGGACTGAGGCTTGAACACAAGTATAAGCCCAGTCTGAGCAAATTAGTGACTTAGCAAGACCCTGTCTCAATATTTAAAAAAAAAGAAAATGAAAAGAGACTGGGTATGTAGCTCACTGCAAAGTCCCTAGATTCAAAACCAAGTACCACCCTTCCCAAAAAGAGTTACTGAATAATACTAGTTTTAACATATGTGTATAGTTATACAGTCATGATAGAGCATAGCTGAAATACAATAGAATATAGCAATTATTCTTTTATTGTAAGCTTGACTTCAATTTATCTGCACTTAAATTACATTTCCAGTGTATACATTTCTTTCTAATGTAATCTTTTAAGAAAATACATTGGGCATAGAAATAATCGTGAAAACCCATAATAAGAACAGAGTTGTTAACTAGGCTATTTGGTATTTATCTAAAGGTTCGGTTGTTTTCTTTTGGGTAAGTATTTTCACTTTACCTCTCTATAAAACATCATAACCTTTTCTAAAAATGAACTGAAATAAGAACCCACACTGAACCCTTCACAGTAAATGAAGTGTGTGAGGTACAGTGCATAGTTTGAAATAGAGCTGTGGCTACCCATGGCCTCCTCTCTCTGGCTAGAGGTCAGGTGTGCATGCTCAAACTTGTCATTTCCACTCACCTGCAGATTAAAATATAGAAGTAACTATCAGGATGTTAGCAATGGGGACCTAGAGGTAAGCAAATGGAAGTAGACTAGAATAAAATATTGTTTAGACAAGAACCAAATTCCAGCATTAATTTCCTTTAAAAATTACATCGATTTTGATTCAGAAATTTAACATCAGAACCTAAAAATGAAAAGGTTATTAAGATAGTCATAGTAGAAACACTGTGTTTTAACTTCATGTAATTTTGCACTTCATTTTAATGTAAATTTATTCACATAACTTGGTGGTTTGTTTAACAACTTCTAAACAATTACTGTCATTTAAAAATCTGCAACTAATTTTATACCTAGGACAATTGAACTTTGGTAAAGCAAAAATAACTGAGCTCCTACAGAATTAGAAAATGTTGATGTCAGGAACCCATTTTGGTTGTTGTACACCAACTATCTCCAACTGTGTATCACCTTTTGCTTGGTCACTTCAGCATTTCTGCTGAAAAACAATGATTTGCAGGATAATCCTCGTGTTGTATCTACTATTTTAGGATGTAAATACAAGGAAAGCCTCCATGTTACTACCTCATTAAAAAATATTTACCAAAGATGCATTATGTGCCAAACAGTACTGGAGAGACGACGGGGTGTATAGCAGTGACCAAATTGGAACCTCCATCTCGGGTGGCGCCTACATCAGTGACCAAGTCATTAGGGACAGCATAATTAACAAGCTTGTACAAGAAGGTGAGAACACTGAAGGAAGAGAAAGCAGCGGTAGAGGGGAAGAAGTCCTAAGAGAATGAAAGCTTTTAATTATAAATTAAAAGAGCAGGATAGATCTCACAGAGAAAATGGCCTTTCAGCTTCGAACTCAAGAAATATGAAGGAATAACCCATCCAGACAACTGGAAAATAAGTCTTCTAGGGGCGTCAGGAAGAACAGGAGCCCAGGACCTGAAGGCAGCTAACAGAGATGCCGGCAGGCCCCTGTTCACTGCAGTACGTTCACGGTAGCCATGCTAGGCAATCAGCATCACTGCTTGTCAGCAGGTGGATAGATAAAGCCAATGCAACCTATACACACAGTGTCTCAGAGTATTCAGACATAAAGAAGAGTAAAGTCCCATCGTTTGCAACAAAGTAGATGGAATTGAAGGACATTATGCTAAGCAGAATAAGTTAGATACAGACAAGTACCACATGTTCTATCTCATATGTGAAAGTTAAAAGTAAAGTCAACCTGAAAGTAGAGTAGTGACTGCCAGATATTGAAAGTTGGGGTAAGTGGAAAAAGGAAGGTTGGATTTGATCAGTGCAAGCTACATAAATATATGGAAATAGCACAATATCAGACTGAACCCCATTAATACATTCAATCAATACCTGTTAAGAAAAAAGCATTTCTGAACACATGGTGGAACTATCATTTTTATAATACATCCCTTATATGAAACAATTAAAAATTCCTTTTATCTAAATCACACTGGCTGCCACTAAAGAGGTGTCTCAGGGAGGAAAGTGCACAAGCAGACAAATTGGGTTAATCTTCTAGACAGAGATAATGGCATAAAAGCAGAAAAGGCTGAGGCACAACTCACAGCACTTAAACATACTGAAGGTAGAGTTCAGATTTCCAGGGAGTGTAATAAGTGAAAGTGCCTAGGCAAGGTAGACACAAGAACCAAGTAGACACCAGGAAGACAAACCTTAACCCTGACCCTGACCCCTAACTCTGACCCTAACCCTGACCCCTAACCCTAACCCTGACCCCGACCCCTAACCTTAACCTTGACCCTGGCCCTGACCCCGACCCCTAA
>PVJO010015574.1:0-44604 GCA_004026905.1 Hystrix cristata
CTCTGGAAATCAGATCCCACCCTGGGTTTGTTGTTGCTACTGTTAATTGTTGTTTGTTTAGTGATTTTCCTGAATTAACTCTATAAAATGTATATTCTTTGTTATATGTAGTCCCTAAAGTCTCTGATAAGTTAGCTTAGTGGTTAATGATTCAACGGAGATTTCCTTAGGTGACTACAACCAATAAGGCCCCCAGTCTTTTCAAGAAATTTGCTCTATATCTTGGGGGACACCCTCAACACTGTGCCATGCACTTTACAAGTGTATCTTAGCCTTCACGTCCTGCTTGAGCAGAGCCTCAAGGTGGGTCGGAAGTGAGAGTTGGGCTTCTTAGATAGTCCTGAACAAATGCACACCCCCCTCTCATTCCCCCATTTTGTGGGGGGTGCTGGGGATCAAACTCAGGGCCTTGCACTTGCTAGGCTAGCACTCTACCACTTGAGCTAAATCCCCAACCCCTCATTCCCCATTTTTTGTTATGTTTTGATTGACTGGTTGATTAATTGATTGGCTGATAGCTTGAATGATCGTTTATCCCAACTGGTAGCCACCACTTTGGGCAGCTTCGATGTTCAATAATTGACTCAGAGTGTCGCCAACAAATGTCCCTAGAGAACTTGACTTTTTTGTACTGGATGAGCTTGAATCAGCTCAAAGACAGCCTTGCGAGTGAGGTTTTCCAGGGAACCACTAGAAAGGTCAAATCATGGCAATTCTGAGAATGGAGCTTTGAAAAAACTCCAAGCCCATTATATCCCTTCCGGCAGCTATGAAGCATTTCACCCTGATCACAGGTTTCCACAGTGATTGCAGACTGTTGGATTTCAAGGAGACTGTGGTGCTGGGGAGGGGCATGCCATAGAGCATGTTAAAATGCCATAACACTCACTGTTCTTGTCAAGATCCAGTTTTTTCTTCTGTAAACACTCCCCAGATTGCTGCAAACCTTTGATTAATATCCAGAGTTCTGAAAAAGCAGATTTTTTCCCTTTTTGCTGTTGTTCTCGTTGCTTTTATGGGGAAGAGAATTTTCGGAAGTCTTTACTTCACCATTTTTACTGATGTCCTAGAAGATAATTTTGATGAAGACTTTCAAAACTCCCAAGTAGAGTATAGTAGCCAGTGGCCACATAGGGCCAGTGGCACTTTGAAATGTATTTAGTGTGGGGACTGGAGATTTAGCTCAGTGGTTAGAGTGCCTGCCTCACAAGCACAAGGCCCTGAGTTCAATCCCCAGCACCCCCCAAAAAAAGGTTGCTGAAATGTGTTTAGTGTAAATTAAAATGTGCTCTAAGTGCGAAAAATATCCTGAATTTCAAAGAATTAATTTTAAAAATGTTTTTAAAATTCCCAAATAGTTTTTATTTTGAATGCAAATTGAAATGATAATATGTTGGCCATCTTGCATTAAACAATACAGATCATTCAAATTAATTCCATTTCTTAACCTTTGTTAATGTGTGTGTGCATGTGTGTGTGTTTGTCAAGCAGAATTCTAAGATGATCTTCAATGAGTCATGCTTTTGTGGCTGCTGGAAAATTTTAAAGCACATAGGTAGCTCTCAATATATTTCTATTGGACAATATTGATCTAGAAGGAAAAAAATAGTACAGAGGAAACTATTCATTTGGCAAACTAAAGCAAAATTAAATTCATTAAAAATTAGTGGAAAATAGCAAGAAGGAACAATAAACTAAAAATATAAGACACAAGAATAACACTACCCATGTTAGTTTGCGAGTCTATAAAGGCAAATACCTGCAGGTCTAGAAAAGACTGGGCACTGTCTCGGGCTGATTTCCGAGAACAGAATCCAAGGTAGAGTTTTGCGGGCTGGCGTTGTATTGGGAAGTTCGTCAGGTACAGCAGGAGGGAACAGAAAGAGAAGTTAATCTAAGATGCAGTTGCTCAGCAGCCTCAGCTACACCACAGGAAACTCTGGAGCTGAGGAGGATTTTCAGCATGAAGGCTGAGCCCCTGTTCTCTGTACTAACCAGCCCCTGAATATAAGTTCCTCTTCCAGGATGTGGTCCACAGCACCTTCTGCAGAAGGACTTCACTGTAATCTGTCATCAGTCAACTTCTCGACTGCTGGGGAGTGAGTGCCGAAGCAGAACCTGGGGAGTACAACACACCATTTGTACTGGCAGAAGACACCGGCACCTTAAGTGAAAAAGCAGATTACAGACAATCAGGAGTTAAGCATTGAATGTATGTTTATATGCAGGCTTTACAAAGGTTGGAAAAGGTACCGTTAGCAGAGATTCCTGGGGAAGGGCAAAGGAAGGATTGGCAGTGGTGGAGATGGGGGAACTATGGAATAGTAGGTGTTCTTGATTCTCTTACAATGATCGTATATTACCCAAAGGAAGACAAGAAGTACCAGAACCAATGAGAGACTTCCAGTACGGCTGTGCCCTATGGCGATCAGCTGTGGTTCAGAGTCGAAACCCTCTGCTATGGTTTGGTTGTGCTTTGTTGTCCAGAGGTTCATGTATTGGAATCTTGGTCCTCAGTATGGCAGTGTTGAGAGGTGGTGAACCTTTAGGAGGTCTGGTCTAGGACTTAGGAAGATGATTGTTGGAAGAGATTAATGAAGTTCTCCAAGGATCCCAGTTAGTTCCTCAGAATGGGTTCTTTTAGCAAGTCTGGCCCCTAGATGTCTCCAGTTTCCTGTCTTGCCATGTGAGCTCTTCCTTTCACGTGCTCTTCCACCATGATGCTGTCCATCTCAAGGCCCTCACCAGAGGCTAAATGTATGGAGCCACTCAATTTGGGACCTTCAGCCTCCAAAACTAGGAGCCAAATAAACCTCTTTTCTTTATGCATTGTTCTGCCTCCAGTATTTAGTTATAGTAACAGAAAACAGACTAAGACACAACCAAATGAGAATTACTTTCGGAATTTGGCCTCCAGTATGTCCATAGACTCTACAAACAGACAACCACAGTAGGCAGTTCTGACTTCAAAGAGAATGAAGTCAACTTCATTGAACTGCTATTGGGCCAGATGACAAATAACTCATTGTACAAACTTCCTCGGTTTTAAACCACATATCTGTTTATTTTATCTGGTTAAATTCTTCCAGTGACTTCCTTGGTCAAATAAAGATAGCAAATATTAATTCTGATACTTCAATCATGCCAACAGAGAATCTTCTCTAAATTTGATTTTCTCAATCACTCCCCCCAAATTTGTGGCCAGGGCCCCTTCATCCTGAAAGAATCAGGAGAGTTTTCCAGACAAACGAAGGCATGGCCTCTACCACCACCTTATTGGGTGGGATTTGTCTTAGTTGTCCCATAAAATGGGGTCACACCTCTTTAACAATCATTGTAAGTAACAGGCACTTGGGGAGGTGTAGAAGTGTCCAGGTAGTGGCATTTGGCAACCAAAATGAAAGTAGTCCAATATTTTAACAGGCTGGGACGTACCTGCTATATTGCTAGTCAGTCTCTTGTCACTGGGACAAAATATCATACATACATAACTAAAAGAGTAAGGGTTTATTTGGCTCATAGTTCCATTGGCTCACAGTTTCATTGCTTCATTGTTGGCCAGTCCTAAGGCAGAAGCACCATGGCAGATGATCACGGTGGAAGAGAGCTGCTCACCTTGCAGTAGCCAGGAAGCAGAGAGATAGTAGAAAATGCCAGCAAGAGGAGAAGGACCTGGGGACAGGATATACTCTTCCTGGTTACCTACCCAGTGACCTGCTTCCTCCAACAGGGCCCTACCTCTTCAACAGCGCATTCAGCGAGTTCATCAGTGGATCAATCTGTTTGATATTTGATCCAAAGTATAACACCTGCCAGGAATTGGCCCTGACCACAGGGGCAGATCATGAGGGCGAGGACTGGGCCAATGATGCCTGTTTGATTAACATGTGGCTCCAGATCCAAACTGGCTGAACAATCCATCTAATTTAAACTGTGGGACATGTGAACTGGTTAGGAAAATACACCACAAACATATTCAGCTCATCTACCTCCTTCCCGGGATCCCACCTGAGTCGCCAGCATCTGGGGCTTTATCAGAGATCTTCGCAGCAGCAAAGATGGAAGTGCACAAAACAGGAAAAGCCGTCTCCCTTCGAATGAAAGTTCACCTGTGTCCTGCACTCTTCTCCAAAACACCAGGGGTGGGAGGCAGGAAGAGGATGGTGGGTTTTTTATTACGCTTCAATATGCCACTGGATATGTGGTAAATTGAGACATTGTTTTAAAGAATTATAGGTATTTGCGGCAGAAGAAATATGAGAACAGTTTGATCACAGTAATGTTGACTTTAATTTTAACTAGTGTTCCTTGGCAGAAATTTAAAACCAAGTGGATGCTCTAAAACACCTAACCATGGGCAGGGGACTGAAGGTTTGGGACATACTGCTGCTTTTTTATTTAAATGTGAAGAGTTACACAAGCTGTCTCTTTCTCATGTGACTTCAGGCATAAGGCCCCTTTACAACCCAAACCTGGTAATGACCCTCCCCGAGATCTTACTTCCCAACTGGGTTCCATCCCCTTCCCAGAGTACCAGCCTCTCAACTAGCTACAACCTCCCTACTGGGTAACAGCTCCCCAGCTGGATACCATCCCCTTCCCGGAGTATCAACTTCTCAACTAGGTACAATCTTCCTGCTGGGGACCAACCTCCCGCTGGGTACCATCATCTTTCCAGAGTACCAACGTTTCAACTAGGTCCAAACTCTCCACTGGATACCATCCTCTTCCCAGCCTACCAACCACTGCACTGAGTGCTATCATCCTCCCTGGGTGCAAATTCCCCACTGAGAACTAACCTCCTGATTCCAACTTCCCCGCTGGGTACAACTTCCCCGCTGGGTACAATATCTCAGCGAGCACAATCTCTCTTCTGGAGTACCAGCTTCCCCTTGTGTACCACCTACCTTGCTAGGTGCTAATCTTCTCACCAGATGCCATGTTCTGCAAAATTCTGCCTAAAAGCGCTAACCAAGAACAATAATCACTCATGTCTGTGTGGTCCTTGAGAGTTGACCAACCACCTCTATCCACAGGTCTCCTTTGACCATCATCAGTGCCCTGGGAAGTGGTGAGTGGCATACTCCACCTTCCAGGTGAGGAAGAGGGGGCTCGGCAAGGGAAAATGACCCATTTGTATCTTCATCTCCTTGCCCAAATACCTTAGTCTTTTCATGATGCTAAGCTACACCATGGCTCCCACAGGGTGCTGACGTCTGTGATAACTGGATCAAGTCGAAGAGGACAAGCATGTGTCCTCGTACTGCACTCACACTCCAGAACCACAAGGTGTGAGTTCTCTAGATGCTGCACTTGGAAAGAGGTAAGAAAACGTCTCATACCATCCTCCCATGAGCTCCCTGTGTTGGTGCAAACTCATTCTAAGCCTACAGAAAACCAGCATGTGCCCATTTCACACACTGTGCTCACATTCCAGAGCTATTACAACTATACAGCTGGCAGGTTTTGTACCACCCTGGGCAAAGAGGGCACTTGGGCCAACATCTGGCCAGGCCTGGCAGGGGAACCTGTTCTGTCACAGATAATGTGACTATCACTGAGCTGGACTCTAGGACTAACAAATGGGGTCAATTACACAACTCTCTTTAGCTCTAATGGTCACAAATCACAGCAGGGATCTCAAGTACCCAAAACTCCCTCCCGGTGATGAGCAGGCCACAGGAGCACATCGGGGTTCACGTGGATATGAACTCAGCCATTGGGGATGATGTAGCAGAATATAACAGGCTTGTACACAAGCCGATGTGTTCAGAAGTTGACTTGCTTTGGAAGGTATCATGTCATAGACGTCACAAATGGAAGGAGGTAGGAGAAGTATTTCAGCAAGTTGTTAAAGACCCATGATCTGAACAAGTTTAAGAATCCTAGGCAGGGGGGCAACCCTGCTGACCCCCAAATGCCAAATCCTTTATCAGCAGTCAAAATTTGGCTCACCGAGATCACATCTAAAACACAACCAAAAAATAAAATAAAAGAAAACAAAATAAAATAAGATAAAATAAAATAAAACAAAACACAACCACTTCCTTGTTCTTGATCTTAACCTCGGAAGACTCTGGAATCTTTTGGAATCTAGAGGGATCAGTGCTGGAATTTTTCTGGGAAAATTTTCTTTAAGTGAATTAACAAAAGTAAAAATAACCACAGTCCTGCCCTCCCCACCGAAATCCATGAGTTCCCCTGTCCCTTCCTGCTGCCCTTTCTTGGAGTGCCCTAACAAGGACTGTAGCTGGCAGCCAGCATCGGAGCTATTGGTGTTTTTCTACTTAGAGGAGCAGGAGAATTCCATTAGCTGAAGAATGACACGGTGGGCTTCCCCACACCGGAAAGGCACCCAGCACGCTGTGTTCTCTGGGTTGTCAAGGTCTCTGGGGACGTGACCCCGCCCCACAGCAAAAGTGTAGTGCAGTACAATCAGGGTCTGGAGTCATCCAGCAGGGAACGGCAAGTTGACTCTTACTAGTCAGTCCAGCATTCTGCTATTTTTTAAAAAGAGGGTTAGGTCGCATATTGGAAGTGTAAAATGGTACAACCAATTGGGAAAATTTACCTACGTCTCAGCAATACCTTTTCTAGGTGTATTTACCCAAGATAAAAATATGGGCACAAAAGGGCTTATGTAAGAAGCTTTATTCATAACAGCTGCAAGCAGCAAACAAGACAAATGCGTCAAGAGGTATATCCATATAAAGGCTTATATTTTTTTTCTACTGTCACAATAGCAAATGAACACAAACCTAGGGGCTTAAAACAACCGGAATTTATTTCCTTGCAGTTCTGGAGGTTAGAAGTCTGAATCCAATCTTTCTGGGCTAAAGTCAAAGTGTCAGGAGGGCTGGTTCCATCTCCAAGCTCTAGAAGCGAAGCCCTTTTCTTGCTTTGCCAGCTTCCAGTGGCCTCTTGTACGCTCAGGCTTGCTGCCGCTCCATCTCTGCCTTTGTCTCTGTGGTCACGATGTCTACTCCTCCTCCACAGTCAGATTGCCCTCTATCTCCCTCTCACTCACGATCACTCTTCTGGCCCTTGAGGATCATCATCAACATAACCACACCTGCTACACCCCTTCCGCGACACAGCACCCACCGGTCCCAGTGATTCTGACCCGGACAGCCTTGGAACCACTCCCCAGATAACCCTGAGGAGAGACTACTGAGGAATAAAAGAGCAATGAGCTGCTGGTGCCAAGAACATGGGCAACCCCCAAAAGAGTACTTTGAATCAAAGAGGCCAGACAAAAGAGCACGTCTGCACGATTCCCTGTGTCTTAGTTAATGAGACACACTAGCCAAAGGAGGAAAGATTTCTTTCGGCTCACATTTCAGTCCACGGTTGGCTGGCTCCAAGACGGGACAATATGGCAGAGGTGCATGGTGGAAGACAGCCGCTTGTGGCACTGTGAGCAGGAAGCAGAGAGCCATAGGGAGGAGCCGGGGAGGGAGATAAACCTTTCTAGACCATGACTCCAGTGACGTCCTTCTTCAGATCAAACCCCACCTCTTGACAGCAAATCAGTGATGGCCCTCTGTGAACCAATCACGTTCCAAGAGTCCCACCTATGAGTGCCCAAGGCTCATGGGGACATCCAGACAAAAACTGTGACACCACTGATGAGAAGTTCTAGAACAGGTCCACCAGTCTATGCTGCTAGGATCTAGAACTGTGTCTGTCTGGGGGCAGGTGAATTACTGGAAAGGAACACAGGAATTTTCCAGAGTTCTAGAAATGTTCTCTATCTTAATTATGTTGATTGGAGGGTTGATTACGCAGGTACCTACATTTATGAATATTCAAGGAATTGCCCATTTCAGACCTGGGCATTTCATTGTACACATTTTCCTTAATGGAGGAAGAATTAGGGGAAAAGTGAATAACAATGAATGAGAGAGAGACAGAGACAGAGATAGAGACAGAGAGAAAGAAAGAGACAAAGACACAGAGGGAGAGAGAAAGAGAGAGGAAAATGAGGGGGAGGAGAGGAAAAGGACAGACAAGAAGCTCACGGAAAGAAAAGTGAAGCCCAATCAACATATTTGGGGAGGCACATTTTACATTACCTGCCCTCCTCGTAGGAGGAGCTTAGACACAGAGGAAGGAGAGCCTGATATCTCACCTGCTTGAGACCAACAATCGCTCAGCCCCTTCTAGCATTTAAGGCACCTTAAGCTATTAGCCTGCCTTAGATAATTTACAAGAGAAGACACCCAATGAAAGACCTGAAATGTACCCTTTTCTCCAGAAGAAAGTACTCATATTTTTAATATTATCAACTATTTCCACCTTTAACCCTCCCAAGTTTGCACATATTCCTGTCTATTGGCTGCTGTTACCATGGCAGAGGGAACATTTATCTTCTGCCCTTTTGATTTAACATCATACAAAAACATTCTCTCACTTTGCTAGAGAGGCTTCATAAGCATTCTTTTTGATCATTGCATACATTTTACTGAATCAATTGATTTATCATAATTTACTTAGCCACTTTCTTCTTCTTACACAGTTAGTCTATTTCCCTCTCCCCACCCCACCATTGAAAACTAATGGCAGACTCTCTTTGTACTTGTGCCTTTGTTCTTCTTTTGAATTATTTAAGAAGTGACTATTGAAGAAGAAATCAAGAAAGGGTGAAGGAAGCATCCAAGAAACCAGAGTATCCCCTTGCATAGAATTTAGAGCTTGGGGGCACCTCTAGAATTTTCTGTCCTGAAGCCCTAATTTTACAGAAGAGGAAACTGAGGCCAGGCCATGTTTGAAGCGACATGCCCAAGGCCACTGTGCAGCTATGTTGCAGCCCTGAGAGTCCAACCGAGGACGCTCTCACTGAATGCAGCCTTCTTTAATTCAAACAAAGTAAGCAGTAGCCAAGCTCTCTGCCTGGCCCAGGCAGCCAACGCAGATCAGAACACATTTCCCCCACCCAACCCCGTCACAAACTTGTGTCTCCTGGGTTCACTGAGAGAGAAGTACCTTACACTGAAAAGGCCAGTGGGCCTGAGACTGGAGTGTTGATTTCAAGTTTCTTTGTAGTTCAGCTGCAAAGAGAAAGATTTCATCTGAAAAATGGAGAGAAAATTTCTTTCTTTGCATGTGCGTGTGTCTGGGAGATGCCCTGTGTCCATGGCAGTTAAAATTAAAGATTTTTGGCTCTCAACTAACTGCACTAATAGGAAACCCAGTCATAGATCATCTGAAACAGAAGCTAATCCCAAAATCATGTGCAGTGTGCTTTACATCATTTTCTGGCAAGGGATTCGCCTTCTTAATTACATTTACCATAAACTGGGTTTCTAGAATATTCATCAGTTAGAACATGGGGAGTGGTTTGATCTATACAGCAAGCTGAGAAGAATAAAAGGGAGGAGTGAGCCATCATTTACAACAGTCTGCTTCTTGCCAGGCAACAAAGTAGATGCTTTACATATGTTTGTCTTGTGGATTGTTATCCTCAGTAGGATTGTTGGATTGTTATCCTCAGTAGGAGTCCAAGGTGTAGATAGATGGAGTTAATTGCCTCAAGATCACCCAATTTGAGGATCCCAGGCAGAATTGCGTTCCAGCACTGCCCCTACTCATTTTCAATTCTACTGGGAAGATCAGATCAAACTTTTACTCAACAAACATTTATTTATGTCCCATCTGTGTATCAAATTGTGTTTGCTAGGTAATAAAGGTATAAAAGTTAATAAAAGAAATATTTCTTTTGGATGGGGCACAATGCAAATAAATAAAAGTCTTCCCTGGGGAGGGCACAACCTAGCTGATTAAGACTGAAGCAAGTGCACACAACTCCTTTTATATTAGGCGAGGGCATACGACTGAATTCTGGTCAGTGGGATGTGGAACAAAACAATGAGCCTGGCCCCAAGTGCCACGGCCCACTCTCAGGCTGCCCCTCCTGTGATAGACCTGGCAGGGTCCCAGGATGAAAGGAATCAAGACCACTAAACAAGAAAAAAAATGCAGGTGAGGTTAGGCCACTGTAAACTTGGGGCTGTTTGTTACAACTGTTGGCATTAATTACCACGACCCCTTGCAGACTCAACCATTTCCGGCTGAAGGAGAGGAGCTACCTTCCCTAAACGGCAGCAAGGAAAAAGGGGCAGGTAGGACCTGACAGAGCAGTGACAGCTAGACCCACTCCCAAGTGGGCCGTTGAATTCCTCTGCTTCCCTGCTCACCCTCTCGCTCTGTCCAGCAGATTTGCTGTGCCCAGCATCAGCATGGCATTTGGCTCTGGCTCCCAGGGAGCTGCTTGGCAAGGACTTGCTTGGCTTTCTGCAGGCAAACCTCCACCTGTGTCTCCACCCATGTCCCAGCCCTCTGTGTGGAATTGCATTCTGCTATTTTATAGAGTCCTTGCTCACTGTCAAATTCTTCCCTTTCTTCTATGTTCAGAAAAACCTTCTCCTCTCTAATGCTTCTTTCTCACCAGCACTTCACGATGATCAAAACTTCGTAGCAAACATAAACATTTCATTAAGGAAATACAATCAAAACCACAATGAGTGATCCCCTCACACCTGTGAGGGTGGCTGTTATCAAAAAGGCAAAAGACAATAAGTAGTCTCCATGATGTGGGGAAAGGGGACATTGGCATCCTGGCGGTGGGGATATACATCCGTGCAGTCATTGTTAAGAACAATACAGAGATTCATAAGAATATTAAACTACTGTATGATCCAGCAAGCCCACTTCTGGCATATGTCCAAAAGAAATGAAATCAGCATTTTTAAAGTAATAGCTGCACTCCCATGTTCAGTGCAACATTTTGCGCAGTAGCCAAAATGTGGGTGTCATCTTAAGTCCCCACTGATGGATAAATGAATGAAGAAAAGTGTTGTCTGTGGTGTGTGTACGTATGGAATAGACAGATAGACATATAATGGAGTATTATTCTGTCTTGAGAAAGAAGGGAACTGACATTTTTAACAAGTAGGACAAAACTGGAGGTTCATGTATGCTAAGTCAAAGGAGCCCGCCACAGAAAAAAAACAAATATTGCCTGATCTCACTTACATGAAAAATCTTAAAAAGTTGAACTCAACCAAGATGCATCATGTACGGGTACAAAATAATCATGTTGATTATGATCATTATGTATACAATGTACCGATACATGTTCTTGGTAAAAATAAAAAAAATAAATTAATTAATTAAAAAAATAAAGTGGTAAAAAAGAATGCAGAATGGTAGCTGCTGACATCTGGAAGGGAGAGGCTGATAAGAAGATGCTGGTTCGAGAGTCTATAACCTTAGTTACACGGGATAAATAAGTTCTGGAGAACTAATATACTGACTGGTGACATTGGCTAAGAAAACTGTACTGTATACATTGAATTTGCTAAGAGAGTTGATCTCAAGTGTTCTCACCATGCACAGGCAAAAATGTGAGATGATGGATGTGTTAATTAGCCTGTAAAAATCAATCAATCAATCATTTGCATCCATTTCATATGTAGCTACTCTCTTTTCCTGTGTAGTCAGGTTTTTGGAAAAGGATGTTTGTCTCATCTCCATTTCTCTCCTGTCTTTAACCCTGCTGCCGTCTCTTGTCCAGTTCTCTCTCACTGCTAGACTGAAGCTGCTTTTACCATGGCTGCTTATGACTTCCTTGTTGCCAAATCTGTGGACACTTCACTTCCTCTATTAGTTTCCTAGGGTTGCTGGAACAAATGACCACAAACTTTGAGAAAACAAGTTGCTGTTGTTTTAAACCACCCAAAGTTCTGGAGGGCAGAAGTCTGAAATCAAGGTATGGGCTGTAGTTGCTCCCTCTGAAGGTCCTGGGGAAAATCTGTCATGCCTCTTCCTGGGTTCTGGTAGTTGCCAACCATCCTTGGCTTTCCTTGGCTTACAGTTGGAACTCCAACTTCTGCCTCTGTCTTCACAGGGCCTTATTCCCTGTGTGGGCTCCTGTGTCTAAAGCTTCCCCTTCTCATAAGAACATGGGTCATTGGATTAGAGCCTGCTCTAAACTAGCACAACCCCATCTTCACCAGTTTACATCTACAAAGACTCTATTTCCAAATAAGGTCACATTCACAGGTACCATACAGAGGTTAGTATTCTGACATATCTTTTGGAGAGATTCAGTTCAAACCCTCGACACTTGCACACTGCAGTTGACCTGGCAAGGCCTTTTCTCCTTGAGATACCATCTATTCCTGGTCTCCCTCGGACACTTCTGAAACCTTTTATCATTTCCTTTCTTGGTCTTCTCTCCCACCACCCATTATTAGTGTCTCTGGGGGCTTTCCCTAGGCTCTTCTTTTTCCTGCTTTTCTGAAATCCTGACCACCCTGCCACAGTTTGGGTTTCTCCCCAAGGGTACACTGTGATTGACGACTTGGTGCCCAGGGTGGTATTATTGGGAGGTAGCGAAACTTTCAGAGGTGGGGCTGAGGGAGTTCTTTAGGTCATTGGGGGTGTGATCTCAAAAGATTGCTTGAGCTCTTGTGAGAGAGCTGTTATAAAAGGAGGGAACCCAGCCCCACCCAGCTGTCTTTATTTCCTGATTCACTGAGCAAACTTTCTTTGGCATACATGCCACCCACTTGCCACTCACTGAAACTGAGACAATGTATGTGCCATGTCACTGAACCTCCAAAACTGAGCTAACAAATCTCTTCTGTTTATAAAGTTAGCTGCCTCAAGTATATCATCATAGTAACACAAAACTAATATATACCCCTATGTCTTCAATGACCATTTATGGACTGGTCCACACATACAAAAGCTCACAAAATATGTTCAGTTGAAAGGACCACACTGAAAGCTCCATGTCTCCATCCCAAATCTGCCTTTTCTGCTCAGTTCCCATCTCCACACACAGCACTGTTACCCATGACGCCCCTCGAATCTGCCTCCACCCCTGATCACTGAGTCTTCCCCCTCCTTCGTCCCCCACAGTCAACCAACCTTCAAGGCCTGCCCATTCCAGTATGTCTCGCAGACTTCCAGGGTCCTTGTGCAGCTCATCACCATCTTGCTCCTATGCCACTGAAAGAGCTTCCTCATGGTTCTTCCATACCCGTCCGTGCAGAATCTCAGATCGTATCGTCACACCCATATTAAATACTTTAAATGTATTTATTGCCCTCGAAATAAAGCCTAAACTCTTTAGCATGGTCCCTCCATGATGTGGCCCACCTCCTTCCCAGTCTCATATCCCATACTCCACCCGCACACGTTGGCACCCTTACCAAACCCGGCCACCGTACTTTAAGCCCTGCTCTTTGCTTATGGTGTTGCTCTGCTGCGACATTCTCTCTTGCCCTCTTGGATCCCCAAATCAAACTTACATCTCATATTCCTTTACGTAACGAATATCTGCTGCATATCTTCTCTGTGCCGTGAACTATTTCAGCCACCGAGGATATGGTAGGAAATAAAACATATCTAACTTCGCGAGCTTATATTTTGGTGAGGAACACAGACACAAAACATAAGCAAGCAAATACAGGGAGTGCAGAGAGTGACACATGCTAGAAAGGAAAATAAAGTGGGGGGCAGGACGTATAGGAAGATGGGGTTATGTTTTTAGATAAGGTAGGAATGACAAGACCACATTTAAGCTTGGCTGGGACATCGCACCCTTCTCCGAGTTTTTGGAACTTTCCCAAGTCTAGGTTAAGTGCTGTATTTACAAACTTAGCACTTAACCTGCCTTACACTATTTTCCTGTTTGCTTCTCAGTATCAACTGTAAACTTGGTGGGGGACAAGGACTGAGTCTGTTATTTGTTATCTATTGCCAGCACCTTGTAGAATCTTCTTCTATGATGGTGGAACAAGTAAATGAGTTGGCAACTTATGTTATTTAAAAGTTATATAAAGATCTTTAGAGCACGCACGGTAACGCGTTTTACGAAGCACTTTCTACCCGCTTGAGCAAGGCAAGTTTTACTGCCCCTTTTTAACAGACACTCAGGAAGTTTAAGTTTCTTGCCCAAGATGTCATAGAGGAAAACCCAGCTCAGTTCCAGCTGTCACGTCTCCAGGTGCCATATGCTTTCCAGAAAACTCCTCTGCCTGTCTGAACCATGTTCTGCAAAAACATAAACCATCCACCCCAGTGCGCTGCTATCCTCAGCCAATGCGAGTTCCATTCTCACCGCTCCTCCCTGGCTTTCCATATTCTCATCTCCCCAGAAAGCTTTTACCAAATGCTAAAGCCAACACGTAAATCCAAAGGCAAAACCTTCTGGAATTTCTTGATGTAGCCACCGCACAGCATGTGTACCTTCTCACACCATTTTTCAGAACATTTAATGCCTTCCTCCAAGTACACATTTAGCAGATCCATTCGGACAACCACAGAGCAGAGATCAACTGAATTATTTTCCTCTCCGGTGCTTTTGAACCAATGTTGCCTTTTCGATGTGTTAATTTTACAATGTGGGGTTCATAAAAGCTGCAGGCAGAACGGCAGGCAGGAGTCAGTTAGCAGTAATTAATGTCGATATCCCTCGCCTGCTCCCCAAGTGACAGAGAGTCACTCGGCTTAGGGGAAGGGAGCCAAGGAGGGAATGGTGCGAGGAACGGCTGCAGAACAAAGGCTCTCCTGTGCGGCGCAGGGCTGGCCTGCTGGAGCCTCCTCGCGCTGCAGAATTTGGAGAACTGACCCGCGCTACCCTCGTTTGAGGGAGGAGAAGCTGTGGCAGGAGGAGCTGGACAGTTCTTGGTAGTTTTCCATTTGCTGTTCACGAGTTCTTAGCCTCTTTGGCTCTTTGTCACTTGGCCCCATAGAAACACCCACTGCAGGGGACTGAATGCTTGCTCATGCCACCCACCAACCAAATGGCATGTGGGGAAGGGGGTTAGAAGTTCACATACCCTTCGCCTTTGTTTTCTTGTGTTTCTTCCTGCATAAGCACCTCCAAACAGGCCAAACTGAGGCCTGGGTTTTGCACTGATGGCTTCTTTCCATCCTCCCTTTCTCAGGAGGGGGTGAGAGGAGAGCAGGGGAGAGTTAACTATTTTGATGAAGAGCGGTTTGTAGGATGAGTAGAGACAGACAACAAAAGTAAGCCTGGATGCTTTGAAATGAGCTGCTTTGTAATTGAAGGCCTTATTTCTTCCCCTCAGTACTTCTTTGCAGTTGAATAGGTACTGCAAAGGATAAACATGCTTATCTTTCTTGGAAAAAAATTGTTTTCTCAGGGAGTTGGAAAATTCTCCAATAAGTATAAACATCTAGGAAAAAACAGATAAGCCCTGCCATTCTAATAACTGGGGATAACCGATTAGCCCAACTATACTCAACCCTGGACTGCTTCTCTGCAGAGTCTTGCAGCCCAAATTCTGCTCCCTTACTTTTCTAGAAGGAAGATGTAGTCCTTCCACTTTTCTCCATTCTTCCAATTCAAATGGTTCAAACAGCTGAACTGCTTTAGGAAAAAAACTGCTTTAATCATGGCAAAAACATATTGCTTGCAACACAAAACAGAGAGAAAAGAAAAGCATTTTCTGTGATAGCTTTTCCTTTTGATTTCTGCAAAAATGATGAGCATTTTTACTTAAAAATAAAAGCTACAAAGTTCTCTTGGCTTACACTCGATGCAGAGAGAAGACAGCCATTAAAATAAATTACACAATGGAAAATAGCACCTTGACAATCCTCTACTGCTTCTTTTCCGAAGTGTCTTTTTCTAGAAGCAAATTTTGACATCTAATAAGAGCAGCATGTTTTGGTCTATGAGTGGATTTTTCAGTTAGGTGTCCTTTTCCCTCCATTGTCACAAACAAAAGCAAATTAATAAGGTAAAATAAATCTCAGTTAAGGCAAGAGCCAGCTGGAATTGAACACCGAATGACCTTGTCAACTAGAGGCTAATGCAGAGGGTTGCGCTGGACCACAGCCCCTGGAGATTATGGACCCCAAAGTGTAAGTTTTATCACCAACCAAGAGGCCTAGAGTGTGGTCCAGAGACCATCCTGGCATTAGACAAGGCTACATGCAAGTCTGAGCAGACGTTTCCTAGTTCCTCTTCCGCAGGTTATTTTGCAATAGCTGAGTAGTTTCTCTAACACGCGTTTCTTCATCCATAAAATAGGGATGCACTAGGCCCCCCATATCCACGGGATTCAACCAGTCATACATCAAAAATACTTGGAAGAAAGTTGCATGTGTGCTGAAGACGTACAGGTTTTCTTGTCATCATTTCCCGAACAATACAGCATAATAACTATTATACTATATAGTACAACAATATAGTATAATATATAGTATAACAATATAGTATGATAACTATTTACATAGTGTTTACATTGTACTGAGTATTCTAAGTAACCTAGAGATGATCCAAAGCACAGAGAGGATGTGTGTAGACTACTTGCAAGTGCTACACCATTTTATGGGACTTGAGTAGCTTTGGATTTTGCTACTTATTTCTGCTATTTTGGATTTTGTGGGGGAGCAGTATCCTGGAACCAATCTCCAGCAAGCACCAAGGGACAACTATAATAATACTGCTTCATCCATCACTAGGTTGTGGGAAATGATTGAAAGATAAAGCAAAACTCAAAATACTTAGTGTGGCGCCTGGCACCTTTCCAAGCAATTGTTAGAAGGTAACCACCATTATTATTACCATATGGAACATTCAGTAAAACCATTAACTGTGCACAACACGCACAATTTGCTCCTTGTGTGTTCAAGACTTGAAACTAAGTCTTCAAGATATTCCCACATGGAAGCATGTTGAATGCAAATTCAAACCCAGATCAAACACTAGATGCAAAGTCAGCTTCCAAACTGTCACAGTATCTGGGCACGTGGAATGGTGCTCAGAGACCCAAGAGAGTGCTAGGAACTGAATCGATCATGTGGGCCCAGGGAGAGTCTTACATACACAGCAAGTAATGGAAGTTAATTTTAAAATCAGAGGTTGGCCAACTTTTTCTGGAAAAGGCCAAATTGTAAATATTTTTGGCTTCATGGGCCAGCTTCTGTCCCACCTACTCAGCTCTGCTGTGAAAGCAGCCTTAGGTAATCTGTGAACCAACGAGGATGGCTGTGCTCCAATAAAGCTTTATTTATAAAGCAGGCAGTGGGCCAGTTGAGCCTGTGGGCTATACGTTCCAGACCCAGGTCTAGATCCATCCATACAACAAATATATACTATGTATCTTATGGGTGACAGATACCATTCTAGACACCTGAATACACAGCTATAACCAAAAAAAGTCTTTCGCATAATGGAACTCCCACTGTGTTATAAAGGTATTTGTTATCGTCTATTTCCCACACTGAAGTGGCTGACAGAGAACAGTTTTCAGAAAAGAGAGTAATTTTGGTGAAGTGCCACTGAAAGTTTGAGTAAGCAGGGGACTGAGAATTAGCCATTGTGTTTGGCAACAAAAATTATCGGTGACTTTGACAGAAACAGCTTCAAAAGAATGATAGGGACAGAATCCTGATTGGAGTAGGTTCAAGAGGGACACAGAAGCAAGGAAGTGGGGACTGTGAGGTGGAGCTGGAAGGTGACTATAAAGGGACGGCAGGAGGGAGGAGGCAGTTGGAGGGGTGGTTGTGTTAAGATGGAGAGATTAGTGACAATGGGACACTGTGACACAGGAGAAAGAGAAATAGTGTTCCAGAGTGGCAGCAGGACACTTGTCCCAGTGCCCAGGTGAGGGGCTGTCCTCTGTAAGAACCAGGTGCTGTCCTTGGCGGGGAACGAGAGAAACGGCAGAGCAAAGGGGCACAGGTGCATTGTGGGAAAGCGATCCAGTTCTTTTCCAGTTGCTCCCCTGTCCTCACTAAAATCAGAAGCAGTATCATCAGGTAAGAATGAGAGAAGGAAGAAATTCTGTGACAAGATGAAAACGTTTGGAATGGTCATCACAAAGGGGAAGAAACTTTCCCAGCAGAACCCGAGGTTGCTCCTGCCTCATCTACTCACAGGCCCTTCAAGCAGGACTCCACCTCTGACACCATCAGCTTGGTGCAGGGAGTGGCTTTACAGACGCAAGTCATGGTCTGTTCCCTGGACACAGCTGTCTAGCTCCCTTCACCAGTAAACTGCAACATGTTGGGAAGGGTGGTTTCCCTAGAATGATCTATAGGCATCGACCCCTCGGAGAGGGCAAAGAGAGGGATGAAGAGTCTAATATTAGGCGTGGGCACAGCCACTTGGCATCAAGTGACCTGGAATTTTTACCAGACGATGAAGTCCAAAAGTCATACACTATTTGGTGCACCAGAGTCACCTCTATTTTTAGAAGTTCTCGTCCATGACTATGCACTCTGCCCTGTAGAGTCGGCAGGCAGCAGCCATGCCATGCTGCCATCTAGTCAGGCCCTAGCATGTGCCAGACCCTGTGCTCAGAGTACTTAATATATTTTCCTTCCCGTCACCCTTAAACAGTCCAGCAGTTGGTACTGTTGTTGATTCCTTCTCGCACATGAAGCACGTGTGAGGCAGCAAGTTCAAGGTCATCTAGCAAAGCGTATCACTAGTCGACAGATCTGAAAGTCCATACTCTCAGGCCCCAGAGTAGTGAAAATACCCCTGATTCCATTAGATGCTGAGTTTGACCACAAGTAATAGAAACTCTCAAAATGTTGTCTAAAACAGATGAGGGGCTTTGTTTTTCTCATGTAGAGAAAGCCAGTGGTAAGCTACTCAGGGCTGGAACAGCAGCTGCACAGCACCATCTAGACTGGTACTTCTTTTAGCTATTTGCTTCCTGACCCTTCATCTATGGTCTCTGTGTTCATGGTCATGTGACTACAAAATGGCAACTCTACCTCCAGCACCACATCAGCATTCCAGCCAGAAGAAAGGGAGGATTCAGGGCCTTCATCCATCAGAAGAGTCCCACTATTGAAATCCTCCAGCATCAAGGGCACTCCCCGAGGATCTGAAATTTCACGAAGTCGTGCGCACAATTCCATCCAGGATGTATTTGACCTCCACCCTTGGAACTAGAAACATCCCCCTGTACTATGAAGAAGAGACAAAAGAACCTATGCGTCTAATGAAACGAGATCTTGTTAAATCTTCATACACATAAGTCCATGGAGCCACCCATACTGTATCGGCACAATGGTTAAGAGGCGGCCATGGGGACATCAAGGACAAACACATCTGACCCCCCACCTAAGGATGGAGCTCTATCTGACCTGCTTTTCCTTAGAACATTAATTAAAATCCTCAAATGATGAGCATTCATCAGGGGGCATTCTGACCTTACCTACTTCCATTTTTTAAATAGTATTATGTTTTTAAAAGCGGTTTTAGATTTACAGAAAAACTGAGCAGAAAGTACAGAGTGTTCCCAAGGATGCTCTCCTGCCCTCCCCCACTATTTCTCTCTGTTATTAACATCTTGCTTTTGCATTTGTTACCAGTGATAAGCCAACATGGATACATTATTATAAACTGAAGTCCATACTTTACAACAGGGTTCACTCTTCATGTTGTACCTTTTGTGGATTTTGACTAATATACATGGAGCACCCTCATGGGTTCGTCTGACATCCAAATTCCAGGTTCTCCATTTATTCATCCCTCCTTCTGTCCCCCTGGACCTGAACAACAACTGATCTCGTCACTGTCTCTCTGGTTTTGCCTTTACCAAGATCCACATGGTTGGAGTTATACAGTATGCAGCCTTTTTAGGCTGGCTTCTTTTGCTTACCAATATGCATTCATGTTTCCTCCATCTCTTTTTGTGACTTGATAGCTCATTTTGTCACCAAATAAGATGCGGTTTTATGTACCCTAGTTTGCTTATCCGCTCACCTACTGAATGACATCTTGGTTGCATACAAGTTTTGACAACTATGAATAATGTTGCTATAAACATCCATGTGCAGGTTTAGTGTGGACATAAGTTTTCAACTCATTTGGGTAAATAGAAAGGAGCAGAGTTGTTGGATTCTATGGTAAGAGTATGTTTGCTTCTATAAGAAACTGTCGAACTGTCTTCCAAAGTGGCTCTTCCATTTTTCACTTCCACCAGCAATGAATGAAAGTTCCAGTCGCCCCACATATTGCAAGCGTTTGGTGTTGTCAGTGTTTTAGATTTCAGCCACTTCAGTACCTTTTTCATTCACCCATTCAACAAATATTTACTGCACGCACACTCGATGTCATACATAAGAGAGGTGCTTAGGGTCAGAATGTCCTCGGGTTTCTGGAGGAAAGTTACACGAAGTTCTGCGCCCTCTAGATCAGTGCCTCTGACCTTCAACTGGGATCCATCTAGGGATCCAACTATGTTTACTAAAATATAGGCGCTGGGGGCTGCTCAGATCAAGCTGATTCTGAAACTAGGATGGACTCCAAGAATTTGTTTTCTAACAATTTTCCCAGGTGACACTGCTGCTGGCCTGGGGACGAGTACCTGAGAATTACCGATGTAGATGCTTCTGATTAAAGAAAAGCCCCCACTGGGCTGGCCACTCCCCACAGTGAGCTGTCTCGGGGCTGCTGGGATACACCTAACACAGCATTTTAGGCAAGTTCATGAGGTCTGCCGTCGGCCTGCCCCTGCAGGAAGGCCTCAAGGCCCTCTAAAGCAGCATACTTTAAGCTGTTTTCTTTCCAGAGCAGAAGAGCGTCTGTTAAACATGTTCACGTCATCCTCTGGGAGGGCAACGCTATGGTGGGAGCACAAGCATGAGGTTGCCCTCTGCAATGCCCAGCAGATGCTGATGTTAGAGGCTGCGCTCATGCTTTCTGATGGGCACCGATCATGGTTGGTTGGTTGGTTGGTTGGTTGGTTTCGGCAGATGCCTCATCTCCTGGTGCTAGAGCTTGTGCTGAGCCACCAAATGCCAGATGACCCCAAGGCCTGATCATTTACAGTTAACTTCTCAAGAGCAATGTCATTTGCAGCACAGACCTGATCGTGACCCCAAGAGTCAGCCCATTCCACAGCCACCTCCTTGGCTGGCCTTGACAGTTATTAATTACAGCCTCCTCTGCACGGTGCCCCAGCAGTCAGCTGATGACAAGGTCGCCCTGGAGAGACATTAAGTGTCACTGCTGCTTTGTTCACCAGCTTGTGCTGTGCCTGATTGTGCCAGAGCCTGTGCTGGACATTCTACATGCTTCTTAATCTTCCCAAAGTCCTCTGGAGGTGTTCATATCCCCCTACTAATTAACTGCCACCTCAATTTACGGATGCACAAACAGCCTCAGTGCAGATGAGACCTTCTTTCCAGATCACAGGGCTGAAAGTGACAGAGCTACAATTCAAACTCGGGTTCTCCTGACATGGCAGACTTGTTATGGAAGGGTAGCTCTGAGCAGATCTGCTAAAACATGGACCTTGAGAAAAAAAAGAAACTTAGAATCAAGAACAAAGACTTCTAGGATACACATCCCCAGCCGGAAGTCTCTTCCTACTTTCAAATTCCCATGGAGCTCTCTGCACTCCTCACAGGCAGCACTGTTGTTGGAATGTGGAGATGAGAGCTTCTTGTGCCCCACTGCTCATCCGCCCCAGAGTCTCGCGCAAAGTGGGCACTGGAAAAATGTGTATGTTTAGGAAATGAATGGATACATTAACACCGGCCAGGTTGAACACCTCTAGCAACCAGATCTTGCCCCTAATAGTTAACCCAGGACTCCTTAGGATAATGGTTGATTATAAGACTGGGGCAGGAAATATACGAGATGAGCCAGAGGCATTTTGTAGTGCTAGAAAGTAATGAAGTGCTAAAAAAAATGGAAAGCCACAATAATAGTGGTATGTCAAAGGGAAACAAAAGAAAAAACAGAATGAGCTCCCACTAGCCAAAACTGGAACAATCTGAGCAAAAAAAATGAAGTCTTATTGAATTATAATTGAAAGTATAAAATAAATATTCATGAGTCCATATGGATGTAAATAAATGATTGAATGAATAAATAAACAAATGGAAGAGAACAGACAGAGCTCCAGTGAGGAGGGATTCCTAATAATTCACGTAGATATTCTTCCCTCAAGAAGTTGGAACATAAATCATAATAGATCTCTTCCAAAGAGTGTATGAGTGACTACAATTGAGAAATCTGACAGACACTAACTCATCTAGGTGGCGGACATCAACGTGGGATAAATCATTTTCATAAAATGTGTCCTTGACATGATTTGATGAAAGTTACTTTTTACCTCTACAGTCTTCCTCTGCAAACACATACATAATCCCAGTGCAATCGTGAGGAAAAAAAATCAGACAAAGTCTAATTCTAGTTCCTACAAATAGCCTGTCCAGTCCTCCTCAGAGCTGTTGGGGTCATCAAAAACCAAGAAATTCTGAGAAACCGTCATAGCCAAGAGGAACCTAAGGAGACTTGATGATTAAATGTATCCT
This sequence comes from Hystrix cristata, assembly GCA_004026905.1. NCBI lineage: Eukaryota > Metazoa > Chordata > Mammalia > Rodentia > Hystricidae > Hystrix > Hystrix cristata. The sequence continues at coordinate 22,330 of PVJO010015574.1, forward strand.
GGGTGGGATCCTGGAACCAAAGAGAAATACATAAAAGGACACTAGGAGAACCTGAAGAAAAATATTAATAAACTGTGGACTTTAGTTAATAATAAACCACCAGTATTGGTTCATTAGTAATGACAAACATGTTAAAGGGAAAGTGGGTGTGAGGTGTATGGAAACTCTCTGTACCACCTTTTGCAATTTTTTTGTAAACTTAAAACTGTTTTAAAATGTAAAAATTTAAGTTGAGGGGGAAAGGCCAGATCATACCATCAAGCAAGTGGGATTCCAGATTGGCTACACTCTGTATGCGAAGGAGGGAGGCAGTCTAGAAAATGGAAATAAGGCTATTTACAGCTCTCGACATGAGCTGCGTTCTCATAAAGGATGCAGTTTTATAGATGAAGTTTTTCCAGCAATGATTCCTTTCTTGCCCATCTTAGGTCAATATAACAACAAAAAAAAAAGTATACCTTAGCTGAACTCTGCAAAAGTATAGACTTTTCTGTGGAAAGAACCAGTATGGTTTAAGAGAGAGGCAGCATGTCCGAAGTCTCGGTTCCCTTCTTAGCAGCTCCCAAAGAGCTCCTGGTGGCATCCCTACCCTGCACCAGAGCCACAGTGCTGCTCCTAGGCATGGCGGCGGGTGGAGAGCCAAGCACAGCAGTTTCTCATGAAGATCTGCTCTTGGCTTGTCTGTGTTTTGATTGTCATGAATCATCCTCAGGCAATTGAAAGGTTCCCCTGAAACAATGCCCTAAGGCAGGCGGTGGAGTCCTCGGGACCAGAGTTCTCATAGTTCAGTGAGTTCCATGTTTGGCGAGAGTCATCCCGGCCATATTCTGGATGGAGCAGTAACAGTCAAATCCATCCCTTCACCTCCCCCCATACTGGTCACATGGACAGCTGAGCTCTACAGATTGTGTTTTCCGGGCTTTCTAATGAGCCTGGCTAAGTGGGGCATTGGCAGGAGATTGGGAAATTGGAAGAAAGGAGAGGAGAGAGTGTCTCCGCCTCATCAGGCCCATCTCCTGTGTGGCTCCAGCTCTTGCCACACGTGCCCATCGTGGGTGCTGAGCGGTCCAGTTCCTGGCTCTGGTACATCTTATCTTCCTTTGACACCTTACCCCCGGGCCTAAACGTGCAGGCCTAAAGGTTTTTGCCGTTGCTGATCTTTGTGAAAACTTCTCAGTGTTTTCACTGTCTGCTGAACCAGTTCCCTGAATTAAATACCCTATGTTTAAAATACTTAGATTCTGTTTTCCTGCCGAAACTCTGCCACGTCTCAAGCCCAATTTTTTTCATTGCCATTCAGTACAAGAAAGGGAAACACACGCACACACATGTACATATGTGTGCTCCATTTGAAAGCACTTTGCATCTGTTTTCCCAGTGTTGCCTCGCTACAGTTAGTGTGTTTTAGGAACAGAGGGACATCCACCCAGTCTCGGTGGATGCCTGTCATTACAGTGAAGCCAGGAAGCTGTAAAAGGACCTGAGAGGATGCTCTGGAAGTGTGGCTGAACTTTCTGTGAACTTCTGACCCAATAAACACAGCAAAATCATTCAATGTATCTCCTCTAAAACTAACAAAATTTCTGGCTACATGCTTTCAAGCCATTCCAAGGTCACACAGTGAAGAAATGATATTCGTCTTTGGTCACTGTGGGGGTCATAGTGGGGTCCTCCAGATCTCTAAGTTTACTAGGCAAATTAAAAGCATGTCTTTGATGGCTAGAAGATGCCACTGTCAATAAGAAAAATGTGTTTTGCCTTTGGATTAATACTGGCAACTTTGTTTATCTTATTGACTTTACGAGGTCCTTAGAGCTGTTTGGGGGATTTTAGACATGTGCTTGTCATACTAAAGGATTATTTGGTTAAAGGGCCATTTGTTATTGGGGGTGTGTGTGTGTGCATGTAGGGCACTTATTTCACTTCCTTTCATAAATTTTAAAGCTAAAATGTTCATACTGTCCTAAAATAAGCAATTTGATCCATCCAAATTCACCAGAAAACAATCAAAGCTCTAATCAGTTCCTTGCTATGTAGCCCTAATACTAGCATCCTTTAGGCAACAAACATCCTTCCTGGTTTGTTACAGTGTGAATTCCAGAAAGTGTGTTCTTTGGGGACCAGGAAATGCAGACTCTCCTAGACAATACCATGTGCAGAAATAAATGTATGAATGTACAAGAACACATATATTGTTTTGTAAAGTGTTGAGCAGTAAGCTTCACTACATTGCTTTTTTATCGCCCCAAAACTGAGTTCAGAGAAATGAGAAATGCAGCCAAATACCTTTATTGTCTTTCATCTGCTTTTATCAACATGTTGCAATTACTTTCATGGAAGGACAAATTCTTCCCCAGAAGATACACAGAAACAATGTCTTAGAAATGCTGTTCTTGAGTAGATAACAATTCATAACTCCAGAAGGACAAGATATACATACATCCATCAGCAAAACCAAAGGTTTAAAATAGTCCTTGTCTTACTTGGTTCAACTTGCCCTACACTAGACACAAAATCAAACGCGCTTTCATGCACATTGGCAAAAGAAATCTTATTCTCCATGCATTTTCTTACACTCAGTGATTCACAAACTTTGGGGCATATCAAGATTTCTCCAGAGCTCAGTACAATGCATATCCTTGACTCCAGCTGTGCAAGTTTGGTAGGTGGTCAGGAGCCCAGAAATCTGCAATCAAAGCAGGCCCCCCACTGTGTTGCAAGCAGTTCTGCAGATCATGCCTCGTAGCATGGTGCATGAGGCAATACTCAGTGGAAGACACAGCCCCAGCCCTTGAATACGATATATTCTTACCTTAAAGTGAATTTCACTTTTAATCAGACAAGTGCCACCGGAAACACAGTAGTTGGATCAACTGCTTTAGAAAAGGGATCATAGCCCAGCTATGCCTCTTCTGGGTGTCTTTCCCAAAGAGTTACATATCATATTACAGGGATACGTGCATACCCATGTTTACAGCAGCACAGTTCACAATTCCTAATCTTAGAAATGCCCTATATGTCCATCAACAGATGAATGGATAAAGAAAATGTGGTAATTTTATCTACTGAATTTTTTACATTGTAAAAACTCAACAGGCAAGTTTGTGTGAGTACACTTCAAGGCTTGCTGTTTGGCTTGATTGATTTGCATGCTCTCCCTTCTCTGATATGGCACTATCTTCAAAACAATATCTTTGCTGTGTGTTAAACTTATTTTCCCCCACTTTTTTCTCTTTCACAATTGTTTTAGCTATTCTAGTCCTCTTGCCCCTCCACTTAGGATCAGTGTTAATACTACAAAATTATTGCTCTAAGATTTTATGTATGTGTGTGTGCTAGGGATCAAACTCAGGGCCTTGTGCTTATGAGGCAAACACTCTAACCACTGAGCCAAATCCTCAACCCTGTTCTAGGATCTTGATTGGTATTCTATTAAGTCTGTAGATCAGTTTTTGGAGAATTTATTTTACCTTTATTATGTTGAATCCTATTCTCTAAGATTACAGTATTTCTTCTACTTACATTTTCTTTGGTCAGCATTTTTTAAAATTTCAATATAGAACTCCCACATAGTTCTGTCGGATTTAATTTTTGTTGTAACTATAAGTAGATAAACAATATTTCTGTTTAAAATAGTAAAATAAACAGAAATAGAAAAATAAAAAAGTAAAATGTATATACACACAATAGGGAGCTACTCATCAATAAAAAGGACAAATTTGGGTCATTTGTAGGAAAATAGGTGCACCTTGAGACTATAATGCTAAGCAAAGTAAATCAGAGACAGAAGGTTAAATATCACGTGGTCTTTCTTGTATAAGAAACCCAAAGTATAAATAATTTAAAGAGCAAAATAAAAGGTAGACAAAAGGAAACTGGGAGATGGACCTTTTGCACATGGGAAGGCGATCTAGGGATGGAGGAAGAAGGGAGAGAGGGGACAAGAAGAGGATGTAAAAAGGGCTAAGATGAGCTACATGTATGTACCAACTCCCCACTATGAATGTGTTCAATATGAATCAAAAAGGTGTACTAATAAAAAATCAATTAAAAAAGGACAAAGGACAGGGATCATAGGATAAGGATAAAACATTCCTCCCTTGGCCTGTGCACAGAGGTCCCTCGATGCTTTGGCTTGGGTAACACTCTTGGGGGAAACACCTGAAGTATCTCTTGCACTTTCATTCCATAAGATCTTCCCCAAGGAAAGGTCATTTGAAGGACAAATCACTTATCTTCCTCAGCGCGGGCCTGCAGAAGATCCTGCTGGTGTTTTCTGCAATATGACCCCCTACCCAGGGCCCAGCCAGGGGCATCTTCCTGCTCGGTGCCCAGGACAAGTTTCGAAGGTCGGGCCAAATCCGGAACAGGTTTCTGAAAGCCGGCATTGGCGTATTTGTGATTGAGACCTGCCAACTCCTGTGCCAGGAATGTCTAGTTCCTTCCTCATGCAGAGTGGTGGTGTTTAATGAAAAAACACAGCCCTGAAAAATGAGACATTCCATGCATTATCCATATTCATGAAAACTGGAGTAATACTCCAGGCAGACGTCTCCTGTGCTCGGCATTTTGCCTTTCTCGTGTGGTTATTTAATGTAAATGTCCTGGTAGCTCTTCCATGAGGATCTATCACATGGCAGAATCTGCCAAGTTACTTTCCCCTTTTTTGTCTTGTCCAGCCTGACACTAGGCTCTAGGAAGGGAGATAGAGGGGTACAAATTAAACAAATCCTTTAAAAACAAGATCCCGGCCTGGGCTTTCACTGCCCAGATTACCAAGCAGATAGGCATTTTATTTTGCTAACTGAAAAGGCTAGTTTATATCTTTCCTGGATCATTTTCTAACCTAAATGCTGCAGAAACATTCTCCAAAAGAAAGACTTTCTTGTTTGTCTGCCCTTTATATCGCTACTGGCCATCCCACTTGTAGAATTTAGGCAGCGATCTACTGCTTCTGCTTGGGGACAGGCCAGCTAGCAAAACCCTCTGTGGATTGTCCAATCCATGTTTCATCAGATCACAGTCATCTCAGTAGCCCCATGGTACCATTTTGGAAGTCGGGCCATATTCCAAGCCCATTTTTGGCGAATGGAAATGGCTCATCTGTCTTGTTTCTCCAGAGAACCACATCTAACCCAAACTGCATCTATTCCTCAAGATGGTCTTTTTTGTTTGTTTGGGTTCTATTTTCATTGTCAAGCACCTAGCAGTTTCCCTCTGGAAGGAAGCCGTGAAAAGATGGCTTCCCAAGAGCCACAGGGAATCCCTATGTAATGATTAATTCTAATGTGTCAGCCTGACGGGGCTAAAGAATGCCCAGGTAGCTGCTAAAACAATTCTGGGTGTGTCTGGGAAGGTATTTCCAGGAAACGTTAGCATTAGAATCTGCAAACTAAGTAAAGAAAATAGTCCTCACCAAAGTGGTTGAACTCTGACACCAGGCCATTTCTTAAGGATTTGGACTCTGGAACTTCCACCATCATCCTCCCCTGACTCCTCTTCTCAAGTCTCTGGACTCAGACTGAATTACACCACCAGCTTTTCGGGATCCCCAGCTTTCAGCAAGCAGATCAGACTGTAGAACTGGACTCAGTCGGTCCCAGGAATCTGTAGGGGATGAACTCTGGAAGCCCCCAATACCAAAACCCGCAGAGGCTCAAGTGCCTTATTTAAAATGGCATTATATTTGCATATTAACCTCTACACATCCCTCTATATACTTTAAATCATCTCTAGATTATTTATAATACTCAATGAAATTTAAATGCCATATAAATAGCAGTTATACTGTATTGTTCAGGAAAATAATGGCAAGAAAAATTCTGTACACATTTGGTACAGTTTTTTTTTATTTTTATTTTTTTTTTTTTTGTGGTGCCGGGGATCGAACTCAGGCCCTTGTGCTTACAAGGCAAGCACTCTAATCACTGAGCTAAATCCCCAGCTTGGTACAGTTTTTAAAAAATGTTTTCAGTCAGTGGTTGCTTGAATTTGCCAAAACAGAACCCACAGATACAGAGACCAACTATACATTTCAAAGTACTTCTGCCTCTATGGAGAGCCCCAACTAGTACACCCTGCAGTCAACCTTGGAGATGTCTTGATGCTTCTTGTAAAATAAAAGTAAGGGGAGGGCTTGGCCAGCATCTTCCCTCGTGGGATCTGACCCTGCTCAAGTGCTGACTTCCTTCCTTTCCTCAGTTGATGAAACAGGCATGAATATCTTCGAAGGATTTTGCTGGGGGTGTGGGGGGTGAGTTCAGTGAGATAGAGAACATAAAAGGGACCTCAGAGACACTGCCTTGCCCTTTGTCCTGTGAAAGGGAAGGGTCCTGGGATGGGAGGAGAGTGCGGTGTTTTACTTGGTACTTGGAAAAATCTCTTCACTGGTGAAATGTTAAGGTGCCCTCATTTTAGCCCCTGGCTAGAGTGACACTTCTCTCACCTACCTGCAGGGATGTTGTATTAGTTACTTTTCTAGAGTCAGTAGTTTGCAAGAGAGCAGATTTAATACAGGACTTTTACACATTACAACATTCACCCGTAATCCAAATGCAGGAAGAGTGCCGAATGTCTGTCTATGCCCTGGAGACCCGAAAGATCCAGTCAAGGGCTGGGAGCCCATGACACTGTCCCGTGTATGTCCATGTCTGTAGATGATGGCTGAGGAAATCTTTACTGGAACCAGGATACACTGCTCGCAGCAGAGATGAGGACCAGAGCTCCCCCGAAGCAACAGTAGCCATCCCAGATGAAACCAAGGCCCAGAGCTCCTTCATCGATCAGAACAGCTAAGTTAATTCTGGGAAACCAGCCGTAATACAGCTTCTCCTGGGAAACAGCCGCAACTATCTCCTGCTCCCGTTCTCCTTTATGTTACGTTGACAACAATCCTCAGATGGATCCTCTACGCCCAGAACCACGCCAGCTCAGTCCAGCTGGGCATTCCTGCTCAAGTTGACCAGAATAAGAAGTCCACCACAGATGTGCTTTAGAATCTGAGGGGCTGCACAATCCAGGGCAGGGTCTTCCACACAGCCCTTTCAACCATGATGATCATGTTCCTGCTTACAAAACAAGGCAATGGTTCCCACTTCTGTACATGCGTTTTGAATGTAGGTGAAAAGCAATCATTACAGTAGTTATTTTCACAGATGCATCTGTGATACTCCTGGAATTGTATGAATGCTTACGTGTGCTGGGTCTACAACAAAGTTTCCAAAGAGAGCCTCTATAGGTGCACTATTCAAAAGAAATAGAACACAAGCCGTATCATTTAACTTCACATTCTCCAGTAATACCATTAAAATTAATAAGATAAATAAAACATTTTCCTTAACCCAATATATCCAAATATTCTCACTTGAATATATAATCAATAAAAGAAAGTATCAGTGATACATATACACACATACACATGCATACATACCTTTTTTTTCTAAATTCACAATGTGATGTATCTTTTACACTTAAAACGCCTCTCAATTCCAACCAGCCCTGTTGTAGGTACTTAATTTAGAACAGCTGCATGTGATTAGTGTCTATGTCTGTAGTTTTTTTCTTTTTTTTAGATTGTCACATCGCATTAATAACAAGTAGCACCACAAGGTTACAGTGAACAGTGAGAGATCATTGTAGCACTCATAACAATTTGAAGGTCTCCTTCTGAGCTCACAAAAGACATTCAGATAAATGATCTTACCGGATCTCATTACAACCCATGAAGTGGAGGAGGTAGATATCATTTTCTCAGATGAGAGCTGAGAAAACTAAGACTTAAAAAATTGAATAATTGGGCTGGGGATTTAGCTCAGTGGTTAAAGCGCTTGCCTTGCAAGCACAAGGACCCGAGTTCGATCCCCAGCACCAAAAAAAAAAAAAAAAAAAAAAAAAAAAAAAAAAAAATTGAATAATTGTTGGGTGTGATGGTGCATTCCTGTAATCCTGGCACTCCGGGAAAGTGAGGCAGGAGAATTGCAAGCTTGAGCCCAGCCAAGACATCTTAGTAACTCAGTAACACCTTGACTCAAAATTTCATGGAACATCCGGGAATGTAGCTCCATGCAAAGTTTCAGGGTTCAATTCCCAGTATAAAAAAAATTTTTTTGTAATGATTATCCTCAAGTCAAACAGCTAGAAATTGGTTGGTTAAAAACCTGAACTGATCTTGGAATCGCCTCAAATCCCTGGTGCTAGCTGAGAAAGAAATGGCTCTCTTCTGCCATGTTGTAGAAGATGCTCTTTTTTATATTCCCCAAATAACAAGTGGGACTTGAGCCATGTGTTGCTCACTACTGTTCCCCAACAAGGAACAGGCACACAAATCCTATCTGATTAATTGAATCCAATCAAGTGAGAGAATGGTCCACACCGAACACCCTCATAATCACATTCTGAGTCACCCTACTCCGGGACCTTTGGATGAAGCCCAAATCACAACAACCATCTCCCTCGAGCTCCTGAGCTGCCTGTGTCCGTCCGTTCATCCTTTGACGCCCTCTTCTTCCCCCCAAAAAGTGCAAAAATATGAAATCATGGAAAAATATGGTGAACGTCTAGTTTTTCTTTATTTTTTTATTTTTTTTTTTTGGTGCTAGAGATCGAACTCAGGTCCTTGTGCTTGCAAGGCAAGCACTTTAACCACTGAGCTAAATCCCCAGCCCTAGTTTTTCTTTAAATTTATTAAGTAATGACGTTGTCATTAATCCCTCTCAAGGTATTCTCCCTTGCTAGGAACACACCGGTTCCATAGTTCTTGCTGCTTTCTGAAGCAGTTTTGGAAGTCTTTTGTGTGTTTAGCTGTGCTGTCATAGCTGCCTCGATGTCCTGAATTGATTCAAAACATTCACCTTTCATGGTCATTTTGACTTTGGTGAAGAGCCAGAAGTCACACAGTATCAGATCTGGTGAACACGTGAATGAGGACACACTGCAATGGCTTTATAAGCCCGCCTTTCCACTGGGCAGCACTTGGCAGCAGCATTCACTGCATTTTTAAATCACACTTCGTAAAGACACTCACGAAAGAGGACCTCCAGAGCTGCTTTAGAAAGAAGCAAGAACAACAGGATAAGCATGTTCGAAGTGGCGGGAAGTATTTTGAAGCGTATTAATGGCAATGTGTCTTTTAGTATGATAAATTTTTAAAGTTAAACAGTCGCTATAGGGGTTGGGGATTTAACTCAGTGGTAGAGCGTTTACGTACCAAGCACAAGGTCCTCAGTTCGATCCCCAGCACTGCCCGCCACCCAAAAGCAGTCATTTTATATTTGGATCATACCTTGTAACTTGGGATTTTTTTCTGAGCAAATAACCTTTACTGTGCTCCTGTTTTCATGTTCACTTTGTACTTTTTAATGTAACTTTACTTTTCCAGGTGAAAATGGTAAGTGAACTTTGAAAGTAATTTCAGTCTGATGCAACTTGGACATTAACTTCTGCTCCACCTGGAGAAGCCTTCGGACCACCCTGTGAGGCTGTAAAAGCTACAACATTAGTGTAAGGGAAACACGGCGTCGCTCCTCCTCCTTGCCAAGTGTGTTACATGGAATCATGACACCTGGGAGAACAGTAAAATCCCTGACTCGTGGTGTCAGCGGATGGCTTGAAACCTCAGTGGAGATGGCACCTTGTTCCCAGCCACCCCGGCACGCCCCTGCGATGCTGGTCACTTCTAGCCCCTGTCGGCTTCAGCCTCCCCCACTGACGAAGTCTGGCCTCCCTGTGTGGCGGCCCTGGCATCCCCTGTCTGGGTTTCTCCGCCAGGCTTCAGTGGAAACCTGGCCAGGTGCTGAGAGCCGCTATCTTCCCGGAGGTGTTAGGATGTAGCAGCAAGGCAAAGATCCAGGGCCAGCGCTGTCTGCTGCACGCCCTCAGCGGCCGCTTCTCGCCAACTTGCCACTGGGCACCGAAGAGGAATTTAAACCAGGGAGGTTAAGCAAAAGCTTATTCTGAACTTTTCATGAGCTCTTCAAATCTGATTGGCAAACATTCCACAGCCGGGGACCTCACACTTAACCCTACGGATGCAAGTCAGAGGACAATGGAATTCCGCGCTGCATCTGTCAACTGTGTCCTGCGTCTGTAACACTTCTCTGCGAATTCATCTTTCTGGAGGGCACCCAAAACTGCTATCCATTTTGGGGGGTGATAAAAAAAAACTCTGATACATGAACAAACCAAACTACGTACAGTACAATATTCAAGGTTCATTCACTTCATAATCATTCGGCTCCCATTCTTGCATTTCAGATTCTGCACACTAGAGACACTAAAGTGATTGAGCAAGTCTAGAGTTTCTTATAGAATACAACTTAGTGGTAGGGATGGGGATGAGGGGACAGAAGATAGATAAAGGAACAAATCAATATGAAAGATAATCCTAATAATCATAAATGCCGGGAAGACATTAAAACAAAGTATGGGGCACAGTCGTGTTATGGTGGGAAGTACTACCCACGGGGCTGGGAGGTGAGTGACAAGAAGCAGCCGAGCACTTGAACGCCTGGCAAGGAGCCTGCACGCAGAAGGAACGGCGCTGCCGCGGCCCCGAGGCAGGTATGAGCTTGGAGCTTGGGAGCCAGGTGAGGGAACGGTGAGGATGATGCCGTGGTCACAGTGTGCGTTTCACTCCAGACATCACAGGCAGCTTGATGTGAGCTCACGTGGGTTGTCAAAGGTCCTCTGCCTGCCACTGGAAATGACTGAGAAAAGGGGCAGGCAGGAGAACAGGGGCTCACGGCAGCTGCCCCCAAGGAGACCCCGGTTCAGAAGGGGAGAAAACCTGGCACGAAATACCTAGAACTCAGATTGGATCGTGAAGTTTCATATCGGAGCTTTAAACTAAAGGCCTCGTGAGACAGCAGCCAGTTGAGAAAGAGCCATCCAGCTGAGGAGGCAGGAGGCCACGATGGAGCTGCAATGTGGGGCCGAGCCGGGGTTCTGGTAGGACAATCAAGTGACTTAAACTTCCCAGTCACTGTATGAGGTCACTCCCATGCCAAGCCAGACTCAATCTCCCCATTCCCATGGAGGATAATGTCTTCTAGAGCCTTCGACCATGGTCACAGGTTCTCGAGTCACATTTCCAATAGGAATGTACATTAGCTTCCACATGGATAGTGGCAAAGCGACACATCTGATTTCTTTGAGTTGAAGAGTTCAGGAGGTTCTGGAAGCCATAGAGAAGCTACTATTGTTTGGGTGTGGTTTGGGTGTTTCCCAAGGGTCCATGCGTTGGAAGCATGGTCCCAAGAATGGCAGCACTGGGGGGTGATAGCACCTTTCAGAGGCCTTTAATAGCCCTAAAGGGTGGTCCGTAGGTCACTGTGGGCATGCCCTGAAAGGAGACATAGGTGATCCTCATCCGACCCCTTGGCAGTTCTCCAGAGAGGGTTGTTATAAAAGGAGCAAGCCTGGTCCTTCCCCATCCCTCTGCTTCCTAGCCTGAGATGTAACAGCTTGCTCTGAAACATGTTCCCACCATTGCCACATGCCATCTGCCACAGAGCACTTGGTAGAGCTCAGCAGATGCAGGTGCCCTGCCCTTCAACCTCCAAAGCTGCGAGCTACATAAACCTCTATTTTCATAAGTGTCCTGTGTTAGGTATTTTGTCATAATGATCAAAAGCTGGTGAACAGAAAGATCTGTCTCCTGGTTAGTTACTAACAGATATAACCCTGGGCAGAGCCCACCTCGGTGGACTATGACACCTTCCCAGTTTACAGAGATCAGAGTGGCTCAGAGCCACAAAGGACCTCACCCATCACTTGGTCCAGCGTCTCCCTGCACCGTGGGTAACGCTGAGACAGCAGCACCAGCATCACTAGGAGCATGTTGAAATGCAGTCCCAGTCTGCCCTTCATCTCCAGAACCAGAACCCAGAACCCGAACTTTCAGTTGACCTACAGGTGATGCATGTGCAGGTTAGCCCGAGAGACAGGCTAACCTTCAATGGGTGATGGAATCACCACCATAGCTTTTTGTTTCTGTTGTCGCTGCTTGTTTGTTCTTCTGGTATTATGGCTGGGATCCAGGATCTCTGCACTGAGCTATATCTCCAGCCCTTTTTTACTTTTTCATTTTGAGACAGGGTCTCACTAAGTTGCCCACTGGGTATGAACTCCTCATTATTCTGCCTCAGCCTCCCAGAGTGCTGGGATTCCAGACATGCACCACCACGCCCGGCACCAGCATAGTTTTAAAATACCCTGTATGGATGCCTGAACTCAGTGTTAATTGGTTTGGGATGAACGCAGGCAGTGTTTATATTATTATTTTATTTTTTAAAATCCCTGACTGTGCAGGGATTAAGATTTTCTTACATAATTCAAAGTTCCTTATTTTATAGATGTGAAGCTCTGGCTAAATGAAGTGAAAAGATTTATGTCATATTAAAATGCAGGTTCTCCTGTTTAAAAGTAGATTCCAGAGTGCGCCTGAGGTTCCACCTATCTAACAGGCTCACAGCCTGATGCTGGATATTCCCTGCTGTCGGAGACAGGGCGTGGCAAAGCTGGCTGGGGAAATGAGCAGGACCTGCCAATCACAAGATCCCAGAGCAACATGGGGACCCGTATGTAGAACTTCTCATGAGCCACCACAGATGCGGACGGCCTAAAAGAAGACCAGATGCCATCGGGAGCTGTTATCCTAAGTCTCCACAGCAGCCGGCACTGCCTCTCTCGGATGGGGTGTGTACTTTTATTTCTGCTTTAACCTCTTTTTCTCTTTGTTTGGCCTAAGTTCAGTCTGCAGAGCTGGTTTCTCCTTTACTCATTTACCTTGCACTTTTCAAATAAACATTTGACACTGTTTTGGGCTTGTCTCGTCTAATTCTCTGTTCAAGGCAAGAAGGACCTGGAATACTTTTGACTGGCAAGCCATTTCTGAAGAAACTGTCCTATAACACCCCCAGTACTTGGCATAGATGGTATAATGCTTAGTTTTATATCCTGACCTGGCTAGTCTGTAGGGTGCTCGGGTATTTAGTAAAACACTTTTCTGGTTAGTGTTGGGTGAAATTAACATTTGATCCATGGACTTTGAGTAGCAGGTTGCCTTTCACAATGTGAGTGGGCCCTACTTTGACCCATAGATTTGAAAGCCCAAATAAAACAAAAAGAGCAATGTCTCCAAAGCAAGAACGAATTCCCCTGTGGACTGTCTTCAGACTTCATTTGCAACACTGGCTCTTTGCAACCTGCAGCACTGGGCCTTCAGAGTCAAGCCAAAGCACGGTCTTTCCTGGGTCTGCAGACCACCAGGCCCTGGCAGATTTCAGATTTGCCGGCTCCTGTAACGGCATGAGCCAGTTCCTCATATGAATCTCTTTAGATCCACCTCTACACATATCCGCAGATCCCACTGGCTCTGTTTCTCTGGAGAACCCCTAACACCACAGGCTGGCAAAGTGCCATGCTGAGGGTCTGATTCCCACCAAGATGGAGATTTCACACAAACCACTACCGGACTCAACACGATGAAGGCAGGAAACCCAAAGTGGAGGAACTAGAAGGAAAAACCCCATTACAAGAACCCTGGAAGAGCAGCTGCAGCACGCGTGCAGGCGGGGCTGTGCTCCGCTGGCGTTGCCCTAGGAGGACAGAGTAGGAAAAGCAGCTTCCACTCTTCCTGCCCACTATCGCCTTGGACCAGCAGCATCTTCCGAAAGGGAAATGGGCAGAGGTGCCTCCATGCTGCTGGTGTAAGAGCAAAATCGGGGCAGCCCAGAGCTCTGCTCTAGGAAAACACTGCAGAAAACACACGAAGGCTGGGCATCCTCTCCTCTCCCTCCCCAACCCCAGGGCTCAGGGTAATGCACTACACAGACCTCTTTCTGTGGCTCCCTCCCCTGAACCTAATTGGGTAGCTCTCCCCTCAGGAGCTGTTCGTTGGGAGATACCAAATGGAGGTGTCCCGCCTGAGGCTCTACCCAAGGGTTTGCCCTCCCTCTCTTTGCTCATCTGAACGCAGCAATATGAAACAAGAATGGTGGAAATACAAGGCATGAAATCACGTAATGGGAATAAAGACACAACAAATGGGCATAGTGGTTAAGTGGATACAGCTGAAGAATGAAGTCATGAATTGGAAAATCAGGATGCAAGCAGGGAAAGAGTCCCACATTGAAAATACAAAGGCAAGTTAAGAGACTTGGAGAATGGAAGTAGAAGTTCCAGCACGGGATTCACAGAAGGGGGATCAACATGGAGAAATGGAGATATGTGAAGAATTCATGGGCATCATTTTCCCACAATTGAAGATAAGTAACTTCAAGTTAAATCATTGCATGGATTAGCAAGAGGAGAAAGAAGAAAAACTCCACACCTTAAAGGGTGCTTAAATCATGCCGTTATGAAACGGGAGGAGTCCCCTTTTAGCTTTGTGTCCCTCAGGCCCTAACGCAGAGCACGTACAGAGCTGCTTATGGGCTGGGCTGACCCCAGAAAGAAACAAATTCAGAAAGCAGATGGATGGGAAACCAGTCTTGATCTTGCAGCACTAACTTTAAAATGGCACATTAGAAATAAGTTTAGGAATTCCCCGCTCAAAGAGAGGGAGTTGGGGACCTAGTTCAGTGGTAGAGTGTTTGCCTAGCAAGTACAGTCCCCAAGTTTGACACCCAGCACCCAAAGAGAAAAACTCACAAATTCTTAAGAACACCATATTACCTGCAAAGAAAACAAAAAAAAGAAAGATCAAATGGATTTCACATTTTTAACCATAAAACTGAATGCAAAATTTAATAATAATAATAATAATATGATGATGATGATGGAGTATGCATTTTAAAGCTATAAAGGAAGTGCTTTGAAACTAGAATTGAAATTCTGGCAAGTCTGTCATTAGATGTTACAGTAATAAAAAAATTCTCATGAAGAAGTTTGCCATGCTAAGACCCACATTAAAACATACTTTCTGTGCAAGTGATACTCAAGAAAAACAAATCCAGAAGAAGTTGCAAAAAAAATATGAATTAATGGGGGATCACATATCTTAGAAATTTATTTGTTGTGGACACTAATATGGAGGGTGAAATAAGCTCAAAGGACAGGAAGACATACAAGTTATTTTGCTAAAAGAAAATATAGATCTAAAATTTTCTTTTTTTTGATCTAAAATTTTCTAAATTATAGAAACATAAATTTCTAATCGAAGTTAAGATTTAAAAAGTAGAAACAAGTTTGAATACATTAAAAATCAAATAAATATAAATGTCCTAAATTTCCCAATTAAAAGAAATTGTCAGATTGGATTTTAAAAAAAAAATCTACCTACATACTAGGTATGTAGGTAAAAGATACCTAAGGTATGAAAACATGAAAAGTTTGGAAATAAAAGAATGAAAACAGAGCAGACACTCATCAATATCGGATTAAAATATACGTTAAGAGAAAAAACATAATGAGAGTAGAGAGGATTGTTCAATACAAGACAAGAAAGTTTCTTCTCTACAAAGACATGACAGTTCTAAACATGAATGCATCCAAATAGCCTCAAACAGATAAAACAAAAATTGATAGAAATACATGAGGAAACGGACAAACCTACTATCACAAAGAGAGATTTTCATTATTAACACCTTTCAATTATTGATAGGTGAGACAGACAAGACAACATAAACAGTAAGCTTTACCTATGACCATCCAAAAATTACAGCAACAGTCTTCTCCCATGTGCATGAAACATTTCTTTTAAAGCCTCTACTAGTAAAAGTTTTGGCTGAATTCCCAGATATGCAGATGAAGACTACATTTCCCATCCTTATTTGCCTATAGGGATGATCATGTGACTAAGAGCTAGCCAATGAAATGAGAGCAGAAGCAACATGGCAACTTCAGAATCACCTGGATCGAGTCACTTTGGGTCATGCACAATAGAGCTCTGTTATTTCTCACCCTGGAAATAACAAAGCAATAAGACAGGAGCCTGGGTCCCTGATACTGAGGGATGCTAGACTTCTTGTTCACAGATTGTGTGGCAAAAAAGAAAGAAAATTTCCTCTTGCTTAAGTCCTCCATTCTTGAAATAGGAGTCCCCTTTAGCTTTGTCTCCCTCAAGCCTTAACACAGACCAGGTACAAAACTGCCTACCTGCTGACTGACCCCAGAAAGACAGGACGTCCATGAGGCTGATGGATGGGAAACCAGTCTTGGTCTTGTGGCACTAATGTTAAAATGATGGTGGGGATTTATTAAGGAGATCTGAATTTGATCAGAATCCTCTGCCAGTCAGTACATAAGCACTGATCAGATACACAGCCCCCAACAGGAAGATGTCCTGCCTACCCCTGTGCCCACAGAGGGGGAAGGGCAGAAAAATAAAGAGGAACCAGGAAAGGAAACACACGCCTCACTCTCATGAAGGAAGCAACAGACCCTGGGACGGGGGCATGGCCATTACCTTTGAAGAGACAGACTCCTTGTGCCAAAACCGTATTTGTTTTAAGATAAGATTGGAGGGAAGAGTCCTCTGTAGCAACAACCAGCTTCTGAGGGCAGCAAGAAGGCGGGGAGGCAGGCAGCAGGCTTAAGACTCATCACAAATCACTGGAGAGGAGCAGACACAAGACAGAGGAAAATGGAAGATGGCAAATGACTCAGAGAGAGAAAAAAATATATCTGTGGTAATCTCTGCGGAGTCATAATGCCCCTTTACAAGGCACAGACAACACTTAAGGTTTCCTCCGGAGGGGCCCAGTGTTCAACGAGGTCACACAGGAGTAGGTCTCACCAGTTATAGAAACACCAACCAACATACGGAGTGGAAAAGTACCAGTCTTACGTGGTTGCGCTATGGTCTCCTTCCAGGTGCTTCCCCAGCAGGCTGTGTGGCCCACCCACCACAGAGAAGGAGTGAGGCTGAGGTACATGTGTCCTGAGGCCCAAGGGTATGGGCCTGAGGGTGTCTTTGGAGCCCTCCCTTCTCTCTTCTAGCAGCTTCTCCCACCACCTAGACCTTCTCTACCTCGCCCCTTCACCTTGCCCACAGAACACCACAACTCCTTCCTGAATATTCCTTCAGAAGCCTCTCCTGAGCCCCATCTCCCCACACCAGACAAGTACCCCAGTCCTGCTTTATATTTGGAAAGACAGTTTACCCAGAGCCATGCAAAGTCCAAGCAGGGATATTGATAACCAAAATAGGACCCCAAAATACACAAATGAGGGCCAAGTCAGTGCCTCAGTCCGGGTAACGCATCCCGGTCACCTGTAGAACTTCAGAAAATGCAGTTCGTATTTCTAGCCCACATCTAGGTAAACAGAAAGCCCAGGAAAAGGGACTTTCAATTGCAATTTTCAATCTTTTCCGTAAAGGGTTCTGATGTCTGCCGAATACAAAAGTAGGGCTCTGAAACAAGGTCTAGGTTGTATTTTGGACCTCCAAGCTCACCCAGTCAACAGTGTGTGAAAAATTAAGAGTGAAAACACGCCAAGAAATACATAAGGAATTTGATCTCTTGTTCTTGCTGCCTCACCTGTCTCCCAGGTTTTCCTGCTCCTCCTTCAGGCCACCTGGACAGGAGCCCAGGTTTTCATTTTGAAAATGAGAGTTGGGGAACAGAAAATGAAAAAGGCAGACGCATTACTGGTGCACTTCAAAGCCTCTCTGCTTCTCCCTCTTCCCCAGAGACTGACAGCAAATAACTATATTAAAAAAAAAAGCAGCAGCTATTAATAACTTCCTTGATGATTAGAATAATGTTTAATCTCTTACTGTCAACCAGAGTGGTCCATGGACAAAAGACTTCTGATTATTATAGTTATTGCTGCTTTACTGTTAGTCTTCAAAAATATTTTTATTCCACTTTGATTCTTGATTTTCTTACCAAACCCAAACTCGGTCAATATATTTAGAGACCAGAAAAATGAAGCCTGTCTTCGGAAACCCAACAAATTATGGTCCTGCCGACAAAAAGCCTTAATTGGTTTGCTAATGGGCATCTTCTGTTTAAGAACATGATTCTGAACAAGCACACAGTAATCATGAACTTCAAATGCAATTCTGAGTTACTCTCTGAACCTGGACATGGCCTCTTTCATGTCTCAATGATTAAAATAAAACCACAGTTCCCAGCTAGTCTCCCACCTAGGCCTCCCTGCCTAACAGTCTTCTTCTTGTGCCCCCCCCACAATGGAGGTCCCTTACCCAGAATCCTCCTGCCCTCCCATTCGCCCTGCCTCATGAGGAAGTCATTACTCCTCTAACAGAGTCCGCCATGTCTTCTTCTGAGCAATCTCTACCAGAGCTCAGACACACTGTCTAGAACATCTGTGTACAGACTTTAAAGTCCTGCGTGCAAGAGACAGGGCTCAGCCACCCCTAGGTTCCCAGCATCTTGCCCAAAACCACCCGTGGTAGGTGGTCAATAAGTGCTGAACGAAGCCATTTTCTATACAATACTTATTCTTTCCAACCTTTCCTTCTCTCCCAACTTTCTTTCTTTTGTCCTGTAACCTCAAAACTACATATGTACCATGACAGCAGGGTTGTCTCTGTTCTGTTTCCTGTTATGTAGCCAGTCCCTAAAACCATGCCTGGAACATTGTAACTGCTCAATACACGTTTGCTCACTACGTGAATCTTTCAAGCCTGTCGCTCAAACCCACCTCTTGTGCCCAGCTGCCTCCACTTCCCAAAGGAGCATCCTCAATCACCTCTCCTCTTCCTGCCTCCATGTACCCATGGTGTGCCTGATTCAAACATGACAGCAGAGACCAGAGACCACAAAAACCCATGTCTGGGGAAATTAATAGTTTCAGGGATTTCCTGCCCAAAGTTAAATATGATCTCATAATCCACAGCTTTATTGATGATATAAGACCGTGGCAGGAGTCAGGGAGAAACCACCTTCTGTAAACTTTGTTTATCACACTTTTCTGTCTCTATCAAGAATTTTGGTGGGATAAAAACTGGTTTGGAGGTAAATTTTTTCCAATGCAATACAATCCAGAAATAGAACATATATTTATTTCTCTCCTACATACCAAAAGAAAAAAAGGGAAAGAAGAAAAAAAATTGGAGTTCACCGTGCCAATGTTATGGGTCGCTATTCGGGTAGGCGGAAGAACAGGGTATTCCACTCTGTTGGGTACACATTGTGGTTGATAGAGAATTGCTGTTTACAGCATTCATCCCTCAGTTTCCAAGAATTAGAACACAATAAAACATACTTCACGGTAAGTCTATTGAATGGCATCCAATCTTTCTTTGATGGTTTCTAAAGCTAGATGGCCCCAGAATCGCTACAAATGTCAGTATCTTTTTATAAAAGGCATAGAAGTACTGCGGTTAAAGAATCTTTTCAGAAAGGCCCTGTGCGCACTGGCTGGCGTCCACATTGCGTGTGCTCTGGGTCACAGCAGACTGCAGTACCCACCCAGTGACGATTTCGTGTCAACAAACCCCAGTGAACACACTAATAAAACCAGCTCTCAAGCTACCCTCCACTCACCGACTCCCAAACTCCATCCCCTTCCGGTTCAAGCGGGAATCACTAGTGCTTCACTTTATCTTAGTCTTTCAGTTTCTTTCTCTCTGTGTATGTTTCTGAAGCTTAGCGCTCTAAAGGCTTTGTGTGTAACCCACAAGGCACAACTTTTACTAAAAAGTTAAGGGGCCATCTCACTGGAGGATAAAACAACTCAAGGCTTATATTTGGAGCTTACGTTAATCCTTTTAAAGCACCTGCATGTTGACAAATCTGTCAGGACACAGATATAAAAGGCTGATTTGACCATCTGTGCGGTAAAGACAGGTGAAAAATTAGAAGGTCAGTCTGCTCTGACCTTGTAGTTATGCCAAGAGTTCATGACTGAGGTATTCCATGTGGCTATGGTAATAGTTCTAATAATAACCCCAACTAAGAATAATAATAATGCTACCATTTTGTGAGAGAAGCCTTAGTATCCCAGTCTTATTTATTTATTTAGAGAGAGAGTCTTGCTGTATAGCTCAGGCTGGCCTGGAACTCACTATGTATCCCAGGCTGGCCTCACACGTGCAGTGATCCTCCTGCCTCAGCCTCCAGAGTGCTGAGATTACCAGTGTGCACCACATGTCCAGCTAGCATCCCAGTTTTGCAGATCAGAAAACTAAGACTCAGACAGGTTTCATACTGCCAGGACTGAAAGCTACTCAGCCAATCAGTGTGATGCTCAGGTTCATTCTCTTAACTACTATGCTCATCGGAGACCCTTTCCAACTGTACACACACGCACACACCCAGCAGCAGCAGAGAACACTGGTAACTATTTGCACTGCCCCATAGGTGAGGCCCTTGCTGCGTGGGGAATCCCCCGTCACACATATGGAGCTTGGGGGCGCCAGAGGACAGAGCCCTCTGCACAGTAGAGGTTTGTGTGGGCTCCCGCAGTCTTCAGTCTCCCCCCGTGTTAGGGCTCAAGCTCACGTCCCAAGCCCAGCCCTCCAAGCACGCCACCTGAGTCGTTGCTCAGGAGCTCGCGGTGGTGAGAGCTGGCAGCTTTGCAGGCACCACCCTGAAGTGTCCTGGGTGGGCTGGTGGCGACCAGCTGTGGTCCTCCCTACAAAACCTAAGGGACCCACCAGCCAAGGGCAAGCATCTCAGCAACAAGAGTGACAGTCGTCAGGCATGTCACGCCGGGACCTGGGGACGGAGGACAGCTGACTGTAGGTGGCCAAGGCAGGAACAGCACTAGGCAACCGAGAAAGACAGTTGCTTTAATGAGCATATTGGTCAGCCGAGTGCCGTAACAAGCACCCAAGACTGGGCGCCTCAAACAACAGAAATACACCATCTCAGTCCCGGAGGTGTGGCAGGATTGATTTCTCCCGAGGTTCCTCTCTCTTTGTCTTGTGTGTCTTCACGGGGTCCTTCCTGGTGTCTCTCCGTGTCCAGATGTCCTCCGTTAGGGGCACCTAAATGACCTTATTTTAACTTAATCACATCTTTTAAGGCCCAGCTCCAGGTACAGTGACATTCTGAGGTGCTAGGGGTTCACACTCCAACAGATTCATGAGCCTGGGAGGGACACAGTTCAGCCCAGAGCAATATCAAATCATTTCACTGTCCCTGTTATTTTTAATCTATTTTAAATGCTGGTCTAGGTTAAATATTAGCGTATGTTGCATGAGTGTATATTAAATGAGGGTATATACATGAAACTTTTCAATTATTGTTTTATTCAGTGAATAAAACAATAATTGAAAGCTTGAGTTGAATAAAACAATAATTGAAAGCTTGAGTTGATAGTGGTTTGGGGCACACAGGTCTACACTCAGCCTAGTTCTGCCCCTTGAGATGCTTCCTGATTTTTCCCAGGGGCTGGATCTGGAGGCTGAGCCTGGGGAGCTAGCCAGGATGAAACTCCAAAATCCAAGCCAGCGACAACACAGGGAGGCTCAGAGAGGGGACAAAAGCCTTCCTCTGAGCTGCCTGTCTAGCCCTCCCATGTGTCTGATTCTGCAGATCACTTGGGATCTCTGGGCTCATACCCTGCACTCTCCACTCAAGGTCATTCCAAGGTCATCCCAAGGTCAGGGCTGCTTGGAGCCAAACTCCATCTTCCCTCCCTGGGAGCAATGTGGAAGAGCACTCAGCACTCACCAGGTAGCAGGACTGGCCCCTCAGCCCCCTGAGGTATTTGCCTGCCCCCTGAGTCTATATGTCAATAAAAAGAAGTGGCTACCCACAGGGCTTTGATTTAAATGTAGGCAAAACAATGATAAAATCCAGAAGAGAGCTGGGAAAGGTCTCTTAGGAGTAGTCCTTTGCTGAATTCATTATCCCAGTTGTCCCAAAGATGGGCTTTAAATGCCCATCTGATGTTTAAATGCAATACACAAATCCTCTCATCCACACTGGGACAGTGGACACCATCCTTCCCCCAGAGAAGCCATTCATAAGAGAAACACAGGCTCCTCCCTCTTGGGAACGCCCACCCCCAAACACTGCACCCTGCCCTTCCTCCATGGGCATCCTCTCTCAAGAAGCTGCCTCTTGCCTGGTGTAGCATGGTAGTGCACACCTACAGTTCCAGCACTGTGGGAGGCTGAGGCAGGAGAATCACAGGTTTGAATCCAGCCTGGACAATGCAGCAATTTAGGAACATCCTGTCTCTTAAAGGAAAAAAAAAAAGCTGGTTTTCTGAGTCCACAAAAGGTTAGAAAATGAGGCCAGAACTTGAATGCAGAAGAGCTGTGCTCAGTCTCACTCCCAGGCTTGATGACAGTGAGGTCTTGCGTAAGTCACAGAGGGACCTTTTCCCAGCTGTAAAATGGGAATGGCCTGA
>PVJO010015575.1:0-44621 GCA_004026905.1 Hystrix cristata
AGATAATGAAGCACTACTCAGCCATAAAGAAGGATGCATTTGGGTCTTTTGTAGGAAAATAGATACACTTTGAGACCATAATGCTAAGTGAAATAAATATTAGATTAAAAAATTAAGACTGATGTATTTGCTTCATCTCTCTCTTTCTTCTACTTTCCAAAATTTAAGAAGTACTTTTAAGCAAATGCCTGATGTATCATTTAATCCCTCCTCGTGTCAGTACCTATGTCTAAAAATTACGGACTTTATTTTTAAAACAACAGCAGTGACATTGTCATTCTTAATAAGTTAAAAGTAGTTCCCTGGTATCATATAAGAGTGAGACCATGATTAAGTCCCCTAATGGTTTTAGAAATCTCTTTTTCTTTTCATTTTTTAATTCAAATCCAGTAACAGCTTAGCAAGATGGCTGGTGAAATTCCTGCATCTCCAGGAGATGGGCAATGATACAGAGACGAACGAGCCCCTTGGTCTCAACAGCTAGCAGAGATTCTGCAGTCTGAGACAATGTACTTTGGCGTCTGAATTCCCCAGTGAATCCCCTAGAAATTGGCAAGATCCATAAAACAAGATTTTGTTTTGTTTGGCTGTTTAAAAACAAAAAGTACAATGTACCATTTTACCAATACCATTTTATTTTTCAGAAGGGCATTTCAATGCCCCAAAGTAGGAAAAATGTCAGATCTTAATGACAAGAAATGGTATTTTGTAAATCTGGAAACATTTCTTAGAATACGGATTTGACAACTGAAAAATATTTTAAAATCAGCAATATCAAATGTTATAGGTATGTGGTGAAAAATAACATTCAGTGTACCTAGGATCAAAATAAGCAGTGTAATATGGTGGGGGAGACGAGAGGTCTGGACTCAGACAGACCGGACCACCTAACATTTCTACACCTTAGTCTTTGTCTCTGTAAAATGGGATAATAACAGTTTTACTCGTGAGTTTTCTATCATTAGGCATATGGTATATCTAACACATTATTTAGTATTTAATTAAATCTAGCTAATGATTAATTTCTACATTTTAAGACAGTATGACCAAAAGAATAGATAAACTCAGTCTCTATTCTGGACTTGGTTTGGACAGGAATTCAGAAGTTTGGTGGGAAACTCCACTTTTATTTCCTTAGATCGAGTGGTAGTTTTCTCTGTCTGCTCATGTGTCAGAACTAATGATCCTTGTATCAGATTTGTCTGAAAGTATTCTGATTAAGCATTTCAGTGGGGTGTGGTGGCGCATGCTGTAATACTAGCTACTCCAGAGGCTGAGGCAGGAGAATTGGTAGTTTGAGGCCAACCTGGGCAACTTAGTAAGACCTTGTCTCAAAAAAAAAAAAAAAAAAAAGCTGGGGCTATAGCTTAATGGTAGAACAATTGTCTAGTAAGAGCTAGGCTCTGGGTTTGATCTCCGGGACAACTTAAAAAAAAAAAAAAGGTCATTAAATATGGACATGTTTATTTCCTTCTTTTGGGGTAGATGGTGTGGTGACTATGATCTCTCTAAATAGGTCTCCTAAATTGACATTATACTCATATTTTCTAAGCTTTTTCACCATATTATAATTTTTTAAGGACTGTAGAGTTGGTAGAAACCAATTTGATTTTATAGATTAATAAACCAAAGCGTAAAATAATTAACGTAAAAATAGCTAACATTGTTTGCCTCTGAGTGCTTTCTATTTATCTTCATTGACCCTCAAAATGAGCCCGGGGAGATGGTGTGATTTCACCTACATTTTAAAGACAAGGAAACACGAGCCAGCAAGGGGAGAAACGCGCCAGGATCAGAGGGCTGGCGGGTGGGGGCCTGGGGCGCAGGGTCAGTGCTGGACAGCTCGGACCCAGACAGCTCCCGGTCACCCTAGATCTGACTTCTTACTAGACCAGCTTCAGCGCGAGCTGCTCATTCACAGACGGCCCAGCTCTAGGCACTCGTTTTCTCTTTCTTTTCTCTTTGTCCTTACACAAAGATCCATTTGTTTGATCTTTCCATCTCTTCCTTGTTTGGGTCTAAATTGAGAGACAGAGGTGAGGTCAGAGGAGGAATTGCAATCAAATCCTTCAGAGGGCGAGAGATGAAAATGCCGGGGCATCCGTTCAGCCTCCCCGCGCTTGTCAAATACATGTTTCCTCAAAACGCCTGCTAACTTCGTGCTCTTTCTCCTGTACCCTTTAATCTGATTGATCGCGGGGATGTGAGTTGCTGTATATCCGAGGCGAAAGGTCTATCTATTTGAAATTCATTTTGGCTATATAAAGTGGTGATTGTGGCCTAGTTACACAGGGAAAACCCAGGTCTTGATTGAGGACAGGGTAAAAAAAATCCTCCCACATCTTTATCGTGTGGTCATTAGGAGTTTAGAGCAGAGAGAGAAAGGACACACTAGAAAGACATTATGGGAGTTATTCTTTTACGCAAACAAGTAGTATTTTTGCTAAAACTTCAGACAAAAGTTCCGGTATCTTATTCTTTTCCGGGATTAAACCGTAACATGCCTTTCAGATTAGATTTTGAAGGTGGCGTGTTTGTTTTCCTGAGAACTTCTGACCCTGAGTCTGACCAACCTTCGGTTTTCCTGCAGCGTATGCGTGCTGTGGAGTTGTGTGCCTGGGGAGGCCTGGTGGGCTTCTCTGAGGAAGTGGGCTGGCCGGGAGAAGAGACGCATCCCCAGGCAGAGTGAGCAGCATGTTAAAAAAGATGAGTGTCCGGAGGAAGACTGCCCATTCAGAGACAGGGCAGAGTGGCTGGCACACAAGGTGCTCTGTTTGGGGCGGCTGCAGAGGGCCACACGCAGCCACTGGGCGATACTGGAAAGGGGCTGAGCCGGAAGGGGTCCTTGGTGCAGAGCGAGCTGTCCTAACCTTGTCTCCAGCGCCTTGGGGAGCCAAGGGGGGTTCCATGCTCTGTGCAGGTCCAAGACCTACGCCTGCAGCTCTGTTTGACAGTACTACCCTGGACCTTCTCTGGGAAGGGTGGGAAGGGAACACACCTGGAGAAGCGCATTAGACCCCAAGGGGAGGCACTGGTGAGGACAGAGCCCAGACGACAGAGTCAATGTGCACTTGGGAAGTGGCTTTGAGAGGACCTGGTGACAAGTTGGATGTGACAGGTAGACAAAGGAAAAGGTCTTGGGTCATTTGTATAATGACTTGCCTTGTTTTTCCCAATTATGACCTACTTTGCAAATCAAAATAATAACACAGCTCGAAGTCCAAGATGAGGGGCTCGGTCAATGATCCAGGAAGCCGGTTCTGAGAATCAAGAATTTCATGAAACAACTAGTGCATCAGGAGCAGGAACTTAGGTTTCTAAAATGTGAGGGGGCTGACCAATTCCGCAAGCAATCTACCCCGCTGTGACCTGTTTCTAAGATGGCTGTATGCTCGTCTTAAAGACCTTTACATCCAAAACCTGCTTGCAGGCAACAGCCTAAGAAAAATGGTGGAATTGGTGGTAGTTCTATGGAGAAGGAAACTAGCTTTATTTGATCCTACTAAATGGCCACCCATCCCTTATGCTGAAAGAATGTGTCCATAAATTAATGGCTAGAAAGCAACTTAGGTACTTACTTTGCACAAAACATCAATACTTTCCTGTCCAGGCAGCGTTAGATGCTCAGGGTTCTGCCCTCTCTGACACGCGCATGTCAGTTCTTTCATCTTCTCCATTGATTCCACTCAAAGTGGGCAGTCAGCCTTTTACAGAAGGGGAAGAATTCAGGATAATTTTTGTTCTGAGGTCTTGTTCTCCTTCTGCTCCTGTTTAGTGGAGAGACAGTAAATTTCTACTCAGCCTTCTGCAGAGACTGTCTCGCTCTCAGTTCAAAGGATAGAACCTTTCAATTGTATTTTTTCCTTTCTGCTTTCTTTTATTAGTGCATGTTCACATTACATAGTGATTACATTCCTTGCAGGGAGCTGGTGCAGGTTTATAACACATCTCAATTCTTGTTTCATCCCCTTTCACTCCCTTCCCTAGCTATCTCCCTACTTCCTATTATCTTTTATTTTGTTCTTTACTTATATTTTGAAATGAAGGCATGATATATTTCTATGTTTCCTCTACATAACCCTTTAAAAGAGCTAATAGAATTGCTACCAATAGATGAGTGTATGAATACAAGTTTAAAAAAAAACACCAACCAATGTCCATTGCATGATGTATCTTAAATGCAAATGTCTTCCAGACCAAAATTACTAGTGCCTCTAGGGCAATGATATAAATAACCTGTGCTTACTTTCCAACTTATAAAAGAGCTGGCAAGAGTAATGAGCTTTTAATAGTTTCAAAAATACTGTGTTTGAAAATAGTTCATGAATATTTGGGGCTCGCTGATGAAATGCCTACATGTCGCTTCGGGAAAGTACACATTTTGCCACAGTTTAGTGGCTTGCAGAGAGTATAATCAATGGTGAGATGAAAGAGAAGTGTACGATTCGCATGGGTGTGTTTCTCAGAACAAGAGATAGTACTATGTCTGCAGTTCTGACATTTTAGTGTATTTGCACGAAGGTAAACAAGGACCCGAAAAAGCAAGAGGAGATAGACTGTGTTCAATAGAATACCCCTTAAATTCCCATTTTGGTTGCATATGGTTCTTTAGTACATCTGAAGATGAAATTGTCCTTTCCACTTCCTTTTCTTTTGTTCCAAATCTGTCCTCCAGAGAGAGGCTAAATATGCACCCAAAGAGGAAGCTCATATTTGCAGCCCAGGTCTTCGCAGCTCTGTGTTAAGCGGCAAACCTTTTTTTGTACTGGCCACCGGTGCTGGAGTTAAGTCCTCTCTGCTCTGTGGGAGGTTGGGGAGGCAGTATCACCCTAACCTTTCCTTTGAAGTCACTATTGCTGTGGGCCTACCGAGACCTACCCATCACATAAGACATTTTAGTTTTACTTCCTGTGAAAAATCCTTGTTTCACTCTTATTTATTTGTTCTCAATTCTGATTCTAGGCAGCTGCTGTCTTGCTAAAATAAGTAGAACCCATGTTTAAATAACTCTATGTTGAATTCATAGTTTGCTGGATGTTTTAAATTAGCCCCGAATGTTACTGAGACCTCTGAAGTTTTCGTCTAACTTAATATTTCCTGAAAGGTCTGCCAAAAGCCGCAGAGGAGGCGTGGCAACTTTAAATGGTGGTGGTGGGGGAGGGTGAAGGAACAGACTTTCCCTTCTTTCCGTTCCAGCTTAGGGCCCGTGAACAGTCTGATTTCTTCTGGTGTCTCCTTCACTAGACACAGACAGCCCGGGCAACTAGGGCCTTGGTGGAAGGTGACTTGAAGTGGAAGAACTTGTCCTCCAGGGGATAAGAAGGTGACGGTTAGAGACTGCACCCAGCAGACCGGGGCTCTTTACACCCATCTTCGGGAGGCACATGCCTGCTCATACAGCTGGCTTCAAAGTAGATAACAACTTAATGTGCTGGTGAAAAATGACTTCCTTTCTGCTCTTGGATGAGCCAGTCCTCTTGGTCCTGCCTCCTCCCCTCTGGCCTCAGCTGCGCTGATGTCACACTTTCCCTTATTATCAGTGCTTCATTCTAATTATTTGGCATAATTCTTTAACTTGTGTTATGTGCTCATCAGCTCTTTTCTGTCTCCATCACAGTGTTAAAGCTTAACAAGTGTGCCAGGCACACTGGAAGGAGACAAGGAAGGTTTACGGTTTGTTGTGACCATTAACATTATCATATCATCATCATCATCATCATCATCATCATCATCATCATCATCATCATCATCGTTTGCAGTGCTGGGGATCAAACCAAAGGCCACGCACATGCCAGGCAAATGGTCTACCACCGAGCTACATCGCCAGCCCAAGGTTAGCTATGATTACTTAACATGTCCTTTCAACAGAGTGTTTTTAGTCTACAATGGCAGAAAACCTGCAAAATCAGATTAAACCACGTGCCTGACCATCTTCCTTGGGGAGCAGAGAAACAGAAGTGTGGGCTGAGGCTGAAGAAAACCAGGTCCAGCTTTGCTTCCCGTTTGGATGCTCTGTGTACACATGCCTGTCTTGAGTCCTGGATTCCTCTGTGACAGCTCCCTTAGTTAATGTGCAAGGAGGATTTTCTCAGGCGAGACTTACCCAGATCTGTCTCAGAAGACAAAGCCAAGTGACTCCTATTTTTGGCCCTGTGCTTAGAAAAGAACGGACAAACTACTTGTTTCAAGAAAACTTCAGGGGCATTCAACAACTCTTTTTACTTTTTTAAAGGGAAAGAGATCAGTTAAAAAGGAACCAGCCTAGAAGACCCTCTAATTTCATGCTATTAGAATAGAAAAATCCCTCTCATGTCCTCATCCTTAAACATTACACTCTTAATTCTTCTAGTTGGTTTTCTGGGATATATAAAAGACATACAGTACCAATAGGAGACATTGAGCTGTCCCATTGGCTTCTTGGCCACCTTCTGGGGACTCACATTACTGCCATGGCCCAGCCTCTCCTGAGTCATCCCTCAGGCTGTGCGTGTACCCTGTGGGGTGAGACAGGGCTGGCTGGTCCAGGCTGGTCCAGGCTGGCCTGGGGCTAGGAGCCACGCTGCTGGTTGCTGGAGGAGCAAGCAAACAGAAAATGCACTCTTGGTCTCTCTTCTCATGGCCGGACAGATTTGCTGTCACATTTCCTTCTCTGACACTTCCACATACTCTGTCAAGCCAACACATTGTCTTTGGTTCGCCGAGAAAGCAGTACGGCCCCGAGTCCCAGCCCTGGCTCTGCTTTGGTCCATAGGTTGCCGTTCAACTTCACTCCCCTCCCCACAACCTTTCCTCTCTGGTGTTAAGGGCTCATTTTTCCATCTTGAATCCTGGATATTTTTCCTTATCTCTAATTTTCCTTCCCATTCTTGGAGAATTTCTTCATTTGCTGCCAGAAAACCTATCTTTTTTCTCTTTCTTCTCGTGCAAATTCTCTGTACGCTCAGGGCATTCTGGAGTCTCACCGAAAAAGGAAGTAGCAGTTTTGGTAAAAACAAATTTAATTTTGTTTGTATTTTGCCTTGCTCAAATGAGGGATACCATACGGTGTTCAATCTTGCGAGTCTGGTTTATTTCACTCAACATTATATTTTCCAGGTTCATCCATTTTCCTACAAATGACTCTAGTTTGTCATTCTTTATAGTTGAATAGTATTCCATTATATATAGATACCACATTTTGTTTATCCAATTATCTATTGATGGGTATACAGGTTGCTTCCAGAATTTAGCTATTACAAATTGTGCTGCTATAAACATCTCTGTAGTATGATGTTTTTTAGCTCTTTGGGGAAGATACCTAGTAGGGGAATAGCTGGGTCATATTGGGATTTCTACTTTCAGGATTTTGAGAAATCTCCACACTGATTTCCATAATGGTTGTACTAGTTTGCATTCCCACCGACAGTGTAGGAGGGCTCCCTTTTTACCACAGACAATGGATATAAAAAGGCAAAGTGTTAGATATAAGCTGATAGGCAAAGGAACCAAGGGGACAAGAAGAGGGCAAAGGGGGAGGGGAATGAGAATCCAGAGGAATAATGATATCTTAAAAATAATAACCTAATAGCCCAAACTTAAATCAATGACACGTACACTACGTACTACAGTAACTTTATGTAGTTATGACTTAATGCTGTATCTGTGTGGTTGTTTACATTGCTTGCTGTCATAAGCAAAAGGCACAATGTATTGTGGTCTGTAAGCTTGTGTAATGGCCTGTAAGTTCGTGTAATTTTGGATAAATTTTAATAAAAATCTATTAAAAAAAAGCATTAGACAAAGTCAAGAGCAACTCAAATTTGTCTTTAATTTGGTTGTTTCATAGTTTAAAAAATCAAATAAACTTTATGTTTATTTTTAGCTGTAAAAAAAACAACCAACAAAAAACCCCAAATTTTAATTTCAACAAATAAAAGGCAGCAGTGACCACAGTCACACACACAAAATCATGAAAAATCAACTCCATCTCTGTATTTTTCTGTTGTAGCATTTCAACAGTTCTGTCAAGTGCTAAAAGAAGTTGGACATAAAAGCACTCCAGTTTCAAATGATCACATATAAGAATTAATAAAGAGCAAAAATATTTCAGTGAAGCACAAGAAAATGTATTCCCCAATGGAGGGAGCCTGTGTTCTCTCACTCTAGCCTCTGAATTATCTAATATAAATTTATTTTCTTGAACAATTTAACTC
Source organism: Hystrix cristata (assembly GCA_004026905.1). Taxonomy (NCBI): domain Eukaryota; kingdom Metazoa; phylum Chordata; class Mammalia; order Rodentia; family Hystricidae; genus Hystrix; species Hystrix cristata. The sequence continues at coordinate 8,193 of PVJO010015575.1, forward strand.
CGTGTAGGAAAGAAATATACCATCTTATTAAAGGACGATCGTTGGTATCAGACTGATCTAGGTTTAACATTCACCTTAGCTACTTTGTTTGCAAACAGGAAGGAGCCACTTGACCTTCCCAAGTGTTAGCATCCTCACTCCTAAAACAAGCAATCCTGGATTAGGCGAGTATTAAAGGAGAAAATATATACAGAGCATATAGCACAGTGGAGCTACTCAATAAAAGACAATCTATTTTTGCTGTGTGCCTCTGACACACGAGTAACTGGCGAAGTCACCAGGACACAATAAACAGGGCCTCTGATCTCATAGTGTTTGCAGACTGCTGAGGTTAGACTGCACAGCTTAGGGAGAACATCTTCCTCCCTGGGTTCTGTCTTGCACGGAGGAATGTCTCTAGCACAAAACAAATTGATGCATTGGCAGCTACTCAGAAAGCTGATCAAAGGCAAAGGCCGACCCTCTTCTTTGCCCATATCCTCAGTGGCCTGTGACAGACATTTAGGAGTTATGATTGAGTCTTACTCTCAGCCTCTAACGCATCACCGGGGCCAGCCTGTTCTGTCTTTTGAAGTTCTTCTCCAGAGAGTTCTAGTTCGGAGCACTACCTTTTCTACCTGATTTACTAAAACATCCTCAAATTTGGCTTACCTAAATTCTTTTATTTAAAAAAATAGTTGACTACTGGAATACCAGGTGCTAAGGAGAGAGAAAATGGAAGAGATGGGCTATGCATAATACAGGTCTACCTGGGAAAATACAAAGGGACACCCGATTCTGTGGATATGTGCAAAAGAAAGATCAGGGCTGGATAAGTCTCCTTGGGGAAAGTGCACAAAAGGAAAAGAGAAGAATGTTAGAGATTGAACTAGGCATGGAAAAGTGGGTTGGGATGAAAATTTAAGAGTAGAGAGATAGAGAATAACCATGGTGTCTGAGAAGGAACAGCCTATGGTGTAGAAAGAAACAGAAAACAAAAGGATCGGGAAGATCAGGGAAAGGGTTTGTTTCCAAAGGGAGAGGAGTCAGGTAATGTCAAAGTCATGGGGCCATTTTGAACACAATTTCATGGCGTGGTGGAGGCAGAAGCCACATCCTGTTGGGCAGAAGAATGAATGGGAAATGAAAAAGTGAAAAAGGCTAGGACAGGCAACTCTGCCTTTGGAAGTAGAGAAAGAGATAAATATAAGATAAGCCAGTGTGATGGCCACACTTGTAATCCCAGCATTCTGGGAGGCTGAGACAAGAATATCACAAGGTGGCCCCTTAGTGGGACGCTGTTTCAAAGTAAAAAATTTTGAAAAAGGGCCGGAGATATAGCTCATGAAAAGGCCTTGGATTCAGTCCTTAGTGTCTCGAAGAGAGAGAGAGGAGAGAGAAAAAGAGAGAAAAGAGAGAGAATAAAAAACTATCGCACGCCAAATGCTAACCAGTGGTGTATTTTAAAGGCACGATGTGCTAACCCGGGCACTCCGAAGCCAGACTACCCGGCTTTGAAAGCTAACTCTGCTGCTTACTATGTGTGATACTGAGCAAATTACTTCACCTTCAGGACCCCCCTTTCTTCATCTTCAAAATGGGGATAGCACTAGCATCTTCTGAGTTACAGAGATTAAAGGAAAAGTGCTTAGCGAACAGGAAACATTCAGTACATATCGGCCTTTATTATTCTATTCTAAAGTGCTGTGGAAACTCAGAATGTGACTTGATCCGTTCTGTTGGGCGAGCAGAAGTAGAGAAAAATTTGTAAGGAGATCATGGAAGCGAGATCATAACGGGTAAGATTTTTTTTTTTTCAGGTAGAGTTAAGAAAACAGAAAAGCATAGTTGAAAAGTATGCACAAATTATATAAACAAAGATAAGTAAATGTGAAAGTGGAGGGTGAATTTGGACAATACCCACACCAAGAATTGGGAAAGATTCATTACTGAGACACAGATTCTTTTTTTTTTTTTTTTAAGAGTAGGAATTTTTTTGAGAGAGACAAAGCTCCTGAGAGACAGGAGGGGACCCAAGTGGGTTGCCCACGAGCTCAATTTTTGGGGGAAGTTTTATAGAGCACAATCGCAAGGTGGGTACAATGTGCGTCAAAATGATGATTAACCAGTACAAAAGTAGTCACTTAGGTAATATTGATCCAATGGGGAAGAAGGTCACATAGCAAATGAACATGGAAAGAATGAAGAGATTCCAGGATGGGGTGGATCTGGAGGTCCTGGCCGCCCACCTGGGTGACCTAGACTTTATCAGATCAGATGAGTGTGATCTTCGTTCGTTCTTTATCCCTCGGCCTTATTTTGACCTTCAATGGGTGTGCCTCCAGCCTCCAGCCATAGTTGTAGCATATTCTCCTCTTGTGTATTGACTCCGTTGAGGGCCCAGCCCTGTCTGACTGCCTATAATATTTCTGCCTTACTTTGCTGTCTATAATATTCCCCCCCGAAGAAGTACCCCTAACTGCGGTTAGGGGAGAATGGGCGAAGTTTCCATCTAGCTGCTTCGAGCTGGGAAGGGTTGGTGTCAGGGAGACTGTAGTCAGTGACCTCTGGAGAGCTCATCTGATGGGCCTTGCGTAGACGTCATGTTGCAGTTTAGCAGTTACGAACTCCCTTCACAAGTCAATCTAGTGGGTCCCAGTGAAAGGAGGCCGGCGTATGAGACACAGATTCTTAAGGCTCAAGCTTATGTTTCATTAGTTTTACTTCTCGAAAAATATTGTGCGTAGGTCATGACTACAGTCAAATGTCAGTTCTTGTCCTTAGTGAGGGAAGACCATGTAGTGAGCTTATTTGTTTTGGTATAATTTTCTATTTCCAGCGCAATTTTCTGGGGTTCATTAATGCCTTTGTTCTTGCTTATGGCCCTTGTACATCTCGATGTGTCATTGTGGACTCCCGGAGAATTGCTTTAAGTGGATTGTACTGTTTGCCTGCGTCAGCACATCAGGAAGAAAGAGCCCAGGACAATTCATCATCACATTTACTGCAAGGCTATTGTTGAAAATGGGCTTCATTATACTGCACAGTGGCCTGTTTATGAGGCTCCTTTGGAGGCTGTCTTTATGGTCCTAATATATATAAAGAATAGCTGTGCTTCTCTCAGCCAAATGTTTTAGAATGTAGGCACCATGTTCTTTTGGGTTCTTGCAAAGACTGCTGGAAAGCTGAGAGTAAACTTGTAGCTCAACCCAGGCAAGTACTGTCCATTTCATGGGCTGGTCTATTTCCTGGCTTCATTTATACTCCTATTCCCTATTCTATTTCCTGTGTGCTCCTAATTCATAGTCTTTTGATCCACAGCATGTATTTTTTCTATGTACTACAGTAGTTTGGGAACATGAGATCTAGACTCAAGATACTTTTCTTTCCACTCACTGTCTTACCACTTCCTGACTGCAAAACCTTGGCTAAGTGCTACAATTTGGACCTGAAATGTCACCTAAGGGCCCAGGTACCCAAGTCTAGGCTTGGACCCTAGACTGTGACACTACTCGGAGGTGGCAGAACTGTTAGGAGGTGGGGTCTCACGGAAGGATGTTAGGTGAAGGGGGCTGTGTCCTCGAAGAGGTTGTTGAGATGCGCCCCTTTCCTCTCTCTTTGCTCCTTGACTGCCATGCTGTGAGTCATTTCCTCCACCACACTCTTCCTGCATGATATGTTGCCTTGCCACAGGCTCAAAGGCAACAGGCCCAAGCAAATGTGGGCTGACACCTCTGAGCCAAAGAAACTTTTCCTTCTTACAAGCCAATTTAACTCAGCTGTTTGCCACAGCAACAGAAAGCTGAGTAACATGGTAAGTTGCATAGTGGCTGTAAGTTTCAAGTTTCCTCATCTGCAAAATGGGTATAACAGTTTTTGTTTTATAAAGATTAAAGGAGGTCAGTTTTATAAAGTACTGAGTACAGGGTGTGGCACATGGATGGCATGAAACAAATTCGTGTCACTATAACATCATTTTGTGTTCATATTAGCAAACCTGGTATAAAAACACACATATGAAAGATTGGATTGGAATTCTTAGGAAGTTTCATTTGAAATTCACATGTCTTGATGTTCATGACAAGGAGCCAATTTCAGGAAATAGATTTTCAAGTGTTAAATCAGGCGAAAGATTATACTTGGTAATTAGCATCAGCAATAGATGGTTAAACAGAAATACAGTGGTTTCTCTCTTATTGCACATATAAGCTGATGGGCCTATTTACATAGCAGTTCTGGAAATGTTAGAGAAATGCAGGAGATCTTGCAATTTAAATGAAATATTGCACAGATAATTTCAGAAAGGAATTTTCCAGAGAGCGAGAAGTAGTTCTGAGCAATACGAAAAACCAGAAACAATGGTAGATTTAATTCTGCACCAGCCTAGCCATATGTTGAGTGCACCATTTCGCTTTTAAGGACATAGATTTAATTTCACGTGACAATCTGGTATTAAAGTTTTCCTCTGGTCTTTTTTTCCACAATAGCCCAGGAAATATGAAAATGCAATCTAACAGTAAAAGATTACACTTGTGAGACTCTACTTGCAGGGCACCAGGGTTATTATAAGGGCAGTGAATGAACAAAACCGATTAAGGAAATGTTAACAATACTCATAAGATATATACACATCTAACGCATAAATAATGAAAATCCTACGTGCACAATGAAATGTTATCCTGAATATCTAGCTATACCATTTATATCTATCATATTTATCAAAATATGCAATAACTCTTCAGGGTTTTAGTACTTTATATAATATTTTGTTCTTCACCAAGGCAAAAGGAGAAACTTTTTGCATTAGTAATAGGGTTCTATTTTCTTCAATACTTCAATAACAAACCCTTTGGAATGTTTATTTAAAATGGCTATAGTTAGCAAATTTACTTTTAGAGGAATCTGGCTATAAAAGTAATTTTAGTAACTTATAACTAAATATTTAAAAATTTCTTCATTGTATAAGAAAACAAAGACAAATTGCAGTTTACTACCCAAAAATTTAATTTGAAGGTTTACCTCATTCATATTTCTAATGAATCCATTTATTTGTATTACATAGCTTATTTTAGTTCTCATTGTACAGCTTTTAGAGTAGAATAACATTTATCTGCTTGAATAGCACACGACCAGTGAGTCGCCATTTAAATTTCATTTGTTGATATGGGATTCCACATTGTGATTAAAAATAATAATAAGCTCTGAATTTGAAATCTGATGGCATTTTCTTTTTCCTTTCTTCATCTTTCTGTTCAGTCATTAAAAAGAAGAATGTCAGGTTGTCTTCGATGATCGTTTTAGATTGTTGGCCTAACATCAGGCTAGTGTGGTAAGTTCGTAGATGTGCCCCTGCCTGCAGTGGGCAGATGTCACGGACATTGATATTCTCATGTAGCACAGCTCAGTGTTTGCCGTGTCACCTTGGCAGGCTGGAACATCTTTTCCCCCTTGTATCTCTCCTCTCTACTTAGGAGATGAGGAATTTCCATTCTATTAGAATGGTGCTGATTAAACTTCTCAAATGGACTTAGAAAATCAAGGTCATGGATGGCACAAAGAGCGATCACTGAGATATGTTTCAAATGTCTTTTAAAATCCCATTTTTTTTTTCCCACACAAGTCAGTATTACTGTTGCAACTTTTGGACAGAAAGATCAGTTCATAAAAAGAATAGTTTTCGAAGTCAGCAGGGGAATTGAAAATAGAAGTAAAAATTCCCGAACTCTAATTACTTATTTTAAACTTTAAGTGCTTTGACTTTCAGATAATTTGGTGAAAAATTCTGTCATAATTTAGAAGACTTACTGTTTCTTCGTCACTTGTCAAAATTGCATTGAAATACACCTATGATATGAAAAGAAATTTTTGTGGAGTATCTATTATTTCCTGGTACCTTATATCCATTAATTCAGTTTGGTCTTTACAGCATCCATAGTGGGAAATATTGCTGTCCTCAATTTACATATGAAAAAATAAAAACAAAAAATAGAGATCCAAATAGATCTAGGATGAATCCCAAGTGTTTGGTTTAGATTTGGGATCACTGTGCCAAAGAAGGAAACATCGCTAAGTGCCGTGGAATATTTTCAAATTTTACTATGAATTTCACGTATGTGGTGGTGGTTTTATGGTTTGAAAAAAGGCAGTGTGCAGTGATAAGGAGTGAAAAAGTTTTTCTCACTTTGGGATGTGCAGCCTCTTCATTTTCTGCAGCATTAATGGCTCAAAAATTTGGAGTCAATGTACTGTTTTCGTACTAAAATATTCTCTGGTATGTTATGCAATTAATGCACAATTTATACAAGACTTCAGAATAAAATAAGAAGACACTTCAAAGACATTTCTGAGAACTTGTAGTAAAATCCCAAAATTTCTCAAAGCAGGAGTTTGCGCCCCTTTGTTGTTGGGAAACTTGAGGAGAAGTTCAACAGCCAGAGGGTGCCTGCTTTAATTACCTCAGTATTTCCCTGGCTTGCCAACTCACTTCGTGGCAGCCTTTCAAAGTCGATGAGAATTTACTCCTTAGAAAAATCAACTCTGGAAAATGAATTACTCCTCCTGGGAGGCTAGCAGTTCTCATATATGAAAAAAATATTATATTTGGAAAAAAAGACACTTCTTTTAGCAATCGCTGTGTGTAATCAAATTTCTGTAGCGCAAAGTCAGCTAACAGTGTGGTCAACATTTACAATGAAAATAATACATGTTAGACTCTGTGTTCCTACCAGCAGAGACACCAGAATCCTGAAACTCTCCAGTGTTTCTTTTCTCTGTGGTACAGTCGCAGAGAACTCACATGGTTTCTTTGGTGGGTGTCGAAAATGTCCTGGGACAGCCCGAGTCGACACCCTCCTGAGCACCCAAGGTCTTATTTTACCTCTGCTCGTGGTTGCGACTGACCTGGGTGTTTACCACAGCGCCTCTCCATGGCTCCCCACCCCCCATGTCACTTCTCTGTAATGGACAGTGTCCTCTTAGGGTTTAGTGCTCTCCATGGCACCCAGCACTTCCTCCAACATTGCTCTTGTGGTCCCGGATTGAGACTGCTCATTTAATTGTGTGTCTTTTGTGCTGGACTGTAAGCTCTGTGAGGGTGGACACTGTCGTTGTCTCTATCACCCCAACATAGAGTTGCTTGAATGTACTGGATGAACCAATGAAGAACAGAGACAGTGGGAGGCTCTCTTCCCACTAGGGTTACGGTACTTCCCAGGCTCCAAGACAATCACTATTGCCCTTCCACTCCCCAGAACCACAGGTAAGGTCCTGTGGGTCTAGGTTAGAGGATGTTTGAGAAACACCAGGCATTTGCTTCTGCAAAAAAATTAACCAGCGCTCTAAGTCAGAGTCCAGACATTGGCCTTTAAGTGACCCATCCAGTCAATAACGTGAAATGAGAGGTGGCTAGTGTCCTCTTTATCTGACAATTTCATTCCTTAGAATAAGACAGTCCCTAGGTTCTACCAGGAAAAATAATAGATACTCCTTGTCCCCAGTTTCCAGACCTGGGAACATATTTGTCACTGAATGAAAACCATCGATCTTGATACATGGAGACAAGAAGCATGGTGGTAGAGTCAGATTACTGAGGTCAGAAGCCAGCCCTGTCACACCCGGAGGTGCGACGTGGGGCAAATTGTTCCACCTTGCTAAACCTCTGCCCCTTCACCTGTGTGGTAGATTTAGTACTAACTTACCTCATCACGGCTGACATAAGGATTAAAGGAAATAAACCTTGAAAAGCATTTGCCACAGGTCCTGGCACAGAGCATGTACTAAGAATGTGAAATAGTCTAGAATTCTAGTAGAATATTCTAGAACAAGTTAGTGTTATAATATTACTGTAGCTAGCATAGCAAGACGTCCTCATACATTAGAACTCCCTGAATGTGTGCTGTATAATACACACAATCCCTCTTCCCCTTCTTGTGTGTATACACATACACTCTAATTAATTAATTGAAGGAACTAGAGTGCTTATTCTGGAAAATGGATTAATTGAATTTAGAAAAGCAAAGCTATGTTTATATTATGAGTCTGAGACCTAACTCCCCAACAAGAAACACACACCAGCAAAAATAGTCATCTATTTCAAGAAATCGCAGAGTGCTTGGCTCCTGGCCCACTGAACTGCAGCAGCCTGTACCACCGAGGACAGCACCCTGGTTTCCCTTTGCAGCTGCTGTGGGATGTTGGACCTAGGAACATATTTGCCCCTGAATGAAAAACATACTGCGCTTCCTGAGAGGTGAAAACTTAGTGTCTTCCAGGGTGACATGGCCTTCTGAGGACTCGTTTGTGTGGCCAAGATACCCAAGCTCAAGGACGGAGGGTCTGTCCATCTGGAACTAACCTCAGACAATCCTCAGGTGGCATGGGCTATTGTCAGTGGGGACAGAGCTGGCCAGAGCTGCAGTGGGGCTGAGGGAAGGGACATTCCGCTGCCATGTGGTGACAAGAACTTCTTCTTTGCAGGCTTGTGAATATCAATGAGGCCAAACCACACGGGAAAGTGCCAGAACATATTGCAAAAACTGAATGACAAGTTAGTGACAAAACTTGGCCAAAGGAGCGTATGATTTGAAGAGCAGCCTAAGGGAGGGATGGGGGAAACCTTGGCTAGAACCTCTTGTGGATGGAAAGCAAAGAATTAAGGGGGCTTTCTCTCCCATCCGTGTAAACTCTGCCAAATGGTCACCCTAAAGTCAAAATGGAAGGGTGTTTTTCACCAAACAGAGTGCATGGGAAAGACTCAGTGCCGAGGATATACACACTAATGTGGCATAAATAAGAACTTTCTAAACATTGAAAAGTCTTATAATTCTTTCATCCAACAAATATTGGCTGGACACTCACTGTATGCTGGGCTCTGTGCTGGGGCCTGGGAATAAGACAGAAAATGGAAGGTTGCTGGTTTCAAGCAACTGACAGTGGTAGAGGTGTGGCAGAAAGCAGGTACAGGAGGAAAAGAGCAGAAATCAGCAAAATACATAGCGAGTGTCAGTTTGTTCCTTTATGTCGCAGTTTGTTTTTCCATTCAGCTGTTGACGACATCTGTAGTGGGTCTGGTTTTGAACTACTAAGAAGAAAGCTGTTAGGAATACTCGTGGCTTCAGATGGATCTAAGTTTCCATTTCTCTGGGTTAATATCTAGAAATGGAATCATGGAGTCCTATTTAAGTGTATATTTAGTTTCACCAAGAAATGGACACGCTGTTTTCCCAAGCACGGTACCATTTTGCCTTCCTGGCAGTACTGAATGAATGGGAGTCCCAGCTGCTTCACAGGCTTGTCTACTTTTCCCACTGTTAGACAGGTGGTTGGACATCAACGCAGGTATGTGTGTGTGTATGTGTGTGTGTGCTCATACATGCGTGTAGGGTCCAAAATAGCATGCTTTGGCAGTTATAGTTGAGTAAAGAAACAAAGACTCCAATGTACAATACGTTTATAATCATTTATAGGTCTCAGAACCAAAGCAATCCCACAGAGCACAATGATAATTTTAAGGTTATACGTTCTTTCTGATACCCAGTTACCTGGCAGTCTACTTTTAGAACAAGGCATACAGCATTCCTGGCTGCCATAGCCTGTAGCCCGATGATATCAAGAAAGTCTGACAGTCTTTAAAGACTCTCCTGCTTTGGGCCGGGGCCTGTTTTAAATGAAGAACCATCTTAAATTTCTTTCATATGTTCCCTACATGATTAAAGCCCCTAAGGAAACGCTGACCATCTAAAAAAGACAGGAAGAAGTTTTGCAACTCCAGAGTAATTTCTAAGTACCCTGTTGGTAGGTATATAATTACCCCAGTTCCCTGAAACCCAGCAGTAAAAACCCAGCATAAAAAGATGTCCAAACCCGGGGCAGGTGCTTGAAGGCATAACTTTCTGTATACTGCATCTACTTCATGACAAATTCTGCCTCTACTCTGCCCAGTCACCCGTGTGGTCTTGACTGAATTCTTTCATCAAGGGCACAAAGAACTGAGAACCAAGGAAGTGAGGGGCTGGCTGGTTCCTCGCCACATCAGGCGCTGGCCTCCCGGTGACATCTTGGTGCTGTGACTCAGGCACCGATGCACCAAGTGGTAAGATTAGATCCCCAGTCCCTCGCTGGTTAAGACTCTGACTTCATTTTCTCTGTGTTTATGATGTGGGGCAGCAGCCCACGGGCTTGTTCCAATATGCGCAAGACTTTATGCCTCTGGTAAGGTAATTCCTAGTCAGTGTGATGTTTCAGGCTGTTATGTTCATCAAGTTTGTCTCCTGCTTGCTTTCTACCAGGCTTGCTAGGAATCATGTAAAGGCATCTACTCTTAGGGTTTTCCTTTTGTGTGGTCTCTTTGGACACTTGCAGAAGTAATATTGCTTTTGGTCAGAGAATGGCATCCTCTTAACAGCTCTGCTAATTTCATCACGATAATCCTGCTTTGAAAGTGCTTTTGCTTGTGTGTGGGATACTGATTAAGTCTCGCTTATGTGTCTATGGACTCAAAGACTGCTGTAATCTTCAGGTCCACACTAGACGGTTTACATCAGTTTGTGCCCTGGGAGGTGAGCACCAAGTCTCCTTCCTTATAGATACTTGACAGTGCAAATTAGTACATCATTTCATGAGAGGCATTTTGAGTGGTTGGTTAACTACAAAAGCAGTGCAAAGGTCAGTAGTAGAGACTGACCCACCTTTATAGAAAAGTTATTGACTGTTTATGCACAGGCCTATTTCTGGACTCTAGATTCACTTTCATGAATCTGTATTCTGCTATCCTTATTGCTTGCACATACTGTCTTGATTATTGTAGCACTTTAATAAGTCTTGAAAGCAAGTAGTGATTGTTCTTTTCCAAAATTGTTTTGGTTCATTTAGGATTCTGCATCTCTAGATACTTTTCTGAAAAAGAAGCACGTCTTAGATTTTTGACTCGAAATTGCTCTGATTCAGTAGATTGATTTCGAGATGACTGATGTCTTAACAATATTGTGTCAACTGAACTATGAAAAAGTATGTCTCACTCTTTCTATGATCATAAATCTATCTCAGCAAAGTCTACAACTTCACTTTTTACATACCTTCATTATTTTGTTAAATTGACTCCCAAATAATTCATGTCTTGCAAGGCCAGTGTATATGACAAATTAAAAATTTGAATTTCCAATAGCTTGCTACTAGCATATTGACATACAAATGATTTTTGTATTTTGGCCTAATATCGTGTGGCTTTGTTAAATTTACTTCTTAGTTGTGGGTATCTTTTTGGTAGACCCCCCCTTAGGATTTTCTACATAAATGGACACATTGTCACTGAATGATGATAGATTTTTTTTGGCTTATTCTTTTTCTATTAGTACATGTTTGCAATACATGAACACACTCATAGTGAGGAGCTGATATATATGCATATCATATCTCAATCTTTTTTTACTTCCCCTTTCCCCTTCCCTTCTTCTTCCATTCCTAGATGGCTTTCCCACCTCCAAAAGGTCTATCTTCCTGTTTCTCATCATCTTTCTTTTATTTTGTTGTTTATTTATACTTTGGATTTCTCATATAAGAGAAACCATACAATATTTAGCTATCTGTATTGGATTTATTTTGTTTAGCATTATGATTTCAAGAAACAACCATTTTCCTACAAAGGATGCAAATATATCCTTCTTTATGACTGAGTAGTACTCCTCCACTCTGTGTAAATGCCACATTTTCTTTATCCATTCATCTGTTGATAGACATATGGACTACTTTCAAGATTTAGCGATTTTGAGCTGTGTTACAATAAATGTGGGTTTTTATGTATCAACTGTAAGATGATGTCTTTAACTCTTTTGTGAAGATACCTAGAAGGGGAATAGTTGTGTCAAATGGAATTTCTATTTTTAGTTTTTTGAGGAATCTCCATACTGATTTCCATAGTGGTTGTACTAGTTTACATTCCCACCAACACTGTAGAAGGTTTTCTTTTTCGCCACAACCTCATCAGCATTTCTTGTTTAATGATTTCTTGATGATAACCATTTTTTCTAAAGTAAGATCAAATCTCAGTGCTGTTTTGACTTGCATTTCTCTAATGGCCAAAAATGTTGCTGTGGCTTGTGTCTAGATGTCCCCTCAAAGCCTCATGCACTCATAGGTGGGGCTTTTCACAGCTGGCTGGATCTCGGGTGTATGATACTGGGATTAAGGACGTGTGGTGCTAAATTTGTCCACTGATTGGAATTAGCCTAGTTCTGGGGGTGGCTGACTGGATTTACTGAAGACAGAAGCCCCACCCTGGATATGGGTGGCATCACCCAGAAGGTTTATAGCCTGGATGGAATAAAAAGGAAAGACAGGTTTGCTGCTTGCTGCGTGCTGCCTTCTGCCTGCCACACTACGAACTGTTTTTCCTTTGCAATGCCCCTCTGCCACACCACCCTGCCTGGAGCCAGCTGATTATGTACTGAAACCTCTACAAACAGTGAGCTACAATAAACCTTTCCTCCTTTAACTTGCGAGTGTCAGGTATTTTGTCCCAGCAACAAGAAAAGTAACTAAGACAGACATTGAAGATTTTTCATATATCTATTGGCCATTTGCCCTTCTGAGAAGTGTCTATTCATAGAATGATAGTTTTATATATTCCTTTCCAAACTATATGACTTTTATTTTCATTTCTTAACTTACAATATTAACTAGCTACTCCCACTGAAAAGAAGTGACAAGAGCAGACCTCCTTGTCTTCTTCCACTCTTAGGGGAAAATAATTGGATTACGTTTGGGTCTTAGGTGTGTCTCCCGTAGATTTCCTTCATCACAATCAAAGTTTTCTTCCCTTTTTGGTTTGCTGAGCATTTACTTGTTAAATTGTAAATGGATATTGAAATCTGTCAAGTTTTCCCTGCAGCTTTTAATATAACCATCTATGTTATCCTTTTTAGTTTGTTAATATGGAAAACTACATTTACTGACTCTTGCATGCTGAATCAGTCTTACATGTCTAGGATAAATGCCATTTGATCATGATGTATTATTTTTACATGTAACTGGATTTGACTTATTAAAATTTTATTAAGGTCTCTTCTGTCTTTTTTTTTTTTTTTTTTTTTGGTACCAGGAATGAAACTCAGGGCCTCATGCTTGCGAGGCAAACACTCTAAGCACTGAGCTAAATCCCCAGCCCTTCTATCTGTCTTCTTAAAGACTGTCATTCTATAATTTTCTACCTTTTAAATTTGTTTTCTAGTGTCAGTATAGGGTAAAACTATCCTCCCACAACTTCAATTTTATTAATATGAATAGGGATATTTAAATTATTTCTTTCTGAGTGAGCTTTGTGTTCTCTTTCAAGGAATTTATTAGTTTTATCTAGTTTGATGAATTACTTGCTTACCATCATTCATAACATTACTTTGTTATCCTGTAAGTGTGTATAAAACTGTTCATCCCAGCCGCCGTTAATTGTGTCCTTGGTTCATTTTTCTGAACTGTTCAGTTTGATTAAAAGTGTACTGGTTAAAAAAATAAAATAAAAGTGTATTGGTTAAAAAAATAAAAATAAAAGTGTAATGGTTGTATTTTCAAAGAACCAGCTTTTGGTTTCTTTTTTTTTTTTTTTTTTTTTTTTTTTTTTTTTTTTTTTTTTTTTTTTTTTTTTTTTAGTTTCTTATGGTAGAAGCTTAGATTTTTTTAATTTTAAGTTTCATGTTTTCCATTTGTAATCCTTTAAAGTTACATATTTCCACACTTCTGATAGATGCTTTTTCACTTTTATTTTGTTCAAGTACTTTAACAATTCATTTGTCATTTCTTCTTTGACTCATATTACTTAGAAATACATTGCTTAATTTCTAAATTTTTGAGTGTTTCCAGATTTTTTTCTGTTATTGATTTCTAATGAATTTCATTGTGATCAGAAATATGCTTTGGAAATTAATTCTTTAAAATTTATTAAGACTTGTTCTACAGCCTCATTACGGTTCTATCTAGGTAAATGTTCTATGTATAGTTGAAGATCTTTATTCTGCTACTGTCAGGTGTAGTGTTTTATATATAACAAATAATTTAAATTGGTCAAGAATGTTCGAGTGAGTAAGCACAGCCTTATGGAGTTTTTGTCTACGTATTTTAACAATTACTGATAAAACAGCATTGAGGTCTACAAACTATAATTGTGTCTTTTTTGTGTGTGTAGTGAGAAGACTTAAAATTCATTCTTGTAATTTTCAAGTATAAATGTATCATTATTAGTTGTAATCACCATAACGTACAATAGATCTCTTGAAATTATTCCTCTTAACTGAAATTTTGTGTCCTTTGACCAAGATTTCTTCTCTTCTCCCAACTCCCGGCTCCTGATAACTGCCATTTTATTCCGTTTCTGTGAGTTAGAGTTTTTTACACTCTACATATACGTGAGATCATGTAGCATTTTTCTTTTTGTTCCTGGCTTATTTCACGTAACATAATGTCCTCCCGGTTTATCCATATTGTCACTAATGACAGAAGTTCTGTTTTGTAAAACGCTGAAAAGTATTCCTTGTATATTCATCCCACATTTTCTTTATTCACACACTCGTCAGCACTTAGCTTGATTTCATATCTGGGCTACTGAGTAATGGTGCAATGAACATGATAGGCCGGGTGTCTCTTTGACGTGCTGATTTCCTAACCTTTGGATATATGTCTGGTAGTAGGATTGCTGTATCATACGACAGTTTGTTTTCATTTTTTGAGAAAATTTCATACTGTTTCTCATAATTTCTAAACTAATTTATAATCCCACTAATAGTGCATGAGGATTCATTTCTATTCACATTTTCTCCAACACTTGTTATCTCGTGTGGTGGACTTAATGTGATCACCTTGAGCCAGAACGCCCAGCTGGACTGAGGTGCTGTGATTCCAGGCATAGAGGATCCACCTGAGGATCGGTGCTGAAACAAAATAAAGCAGAACGGGAGCAGAAGCTAGTGGGCAGGCTGTTTCCCAGGACAGGCTCTGCTGTGTTTAGTTGTCCTGAAGGAAACTAGCTGTTCTCGTCGAGGAAGGAGCTCGGGGCCTTGCTGTCATCGAGGATGGCTGCTGTTGCTTTGGGGGAGCTCTGGTCTTCATCTCTGCTGTGAGCATCGTATCCTGCTTCCAGTAAAGATTTCTTCAGCCATCACTTGCAGACACAGATATACGTGGGACAGTGCCGTGGGCTCCCAGCCCCTTGATTGGATCTTTCGGGTCTCCAGTGCCCAGACAGACATTTGGCACTCTTCCAACATTTGGCATGTGGGTGAATATTGTGACTTATAAATGTCCTGTATTAAATCTGCTCTCTTACAAACCACTGACTCCAGAAATGCTAAGACATCTCATTTTTTGGATAATATCCAGTCTAACAGTGGTGAGGTGATATCTCACTGTTTTAATTTGCATTTCCCTGGTGATTAGTGGTGTTGCACTTTTTTTTCACACTCCAGTTGACTATTTATATTTCTGCTTTTGAAAAATATTTATTCAGGTTTGTCCAGTTTTTAACCAGGTTATTTGTTTGCTTACTATTGAGTTGTTTGAGTTCTTTATGTTTTGCACATTAGCCCCTAATCAGACGTATGACTTGCAAATATCTTCTCCCACTCACCACTCTCTTGTTTTCTTTGCTGTGCAGAAACTTTTTAGTTTGTTGCAATCTCTTTTTCCTATTTTTGCTTGTGGTTTAGGGGTCGTACTCAAGTAATCATTATCTAGACTACGGAGCAATGCCCTGGAGATTCTCTCCTATGTTTTCTTCTAGTAGGTTTATATTTCTAGGTCATACAGTTGAGTCTTTAATCTATTTTGAGTTGATTTTTTTTGTGTGTAATGTGAGATGTGGGCCCAGTTTCATTCTTTGGCATGTGGATATCTTGTTTTCCTAGCACAATTTATTGAAAAGACTTCGTTTCCCTACTGCCTGTTCTTGGCATTTTTGTTAAAAATCAATTGACTATAAATATATCGATTTCTTTCTGGCCTCTCTATTCTGTTTTATTGGTGTATATTACCATTTTTATTTCCATATTCACACTATTTAGATTTCCATAACTTTGCAGTATATTTTGAGATTAAGTAGTGTGGTTCCTCTAGTTTTGCCCCATTTGCTCAAGATTGCATTGGCTATTTAGGTCTGTTGTGGTTTCTCATCAATTTTAAGATTTTATCCCATTTCTGTGAAAAATGTCATTGGAATTTTGATACATATTGCATTGAATCTGTAGATTGCTTTAGATATTATAGACATTTTAACCATATTCATTTATCCAGTCTGTGGACACAAGATATTTTCCATTTGTGTCTGCTTCAATTTCTTTCATCTGTGTTTTATAGTTTTTAGTATACAAAATTGTTTTACCTCCTTGGTTAACTTTATTCCTAAGTATTTTTATTTTGTAGCTATTGTGAATAGGGTTGTTTTCTTGATTTCTCTTTTAGATAGTTCGTTTTCAGTATAAAGAAATGCTACCAATTTTTGTGCTAATTTTTATCACGCAACTTTATTGAATTTGTTTATGTCAACTGTTTTTGGTGAAATCTTTAGGCTCTTCTACCTATAAGATCATGTTAGCTGCAAATGGAGTCAGTTTAATTTCTTTCCAATTTGGATGGCTTACATTTCTTTTATTTCCCCTAATTAAGACTTTTAGGATAAAGTTGTCTAGAGGTGGCAAGAGTGGGCATTCTTATCTTGTTTCTGATATTAGAGAAAATCCTTTCAGTTTTTTACCTTTGAATGTGATGTTAGCTATGAGCTTGTTATATATGGTCTTTAATATAGTAAAGTACACTTCTTCTATACAGGATTTGTTAAGAGTTTTTAATTATGCAGGGACATAGAATTTTGTGAAGTGATTTTTCTGGATTTATTGAAATACAAGGTTTTCGCCTGCCATTCTGTTAATGTGGTGTATCCTATTTATTGATTTGTGTGTGTTTAACCATCGTTGAGTCTTAGGAGTAAATCCCACTTGATCGTGGTGCATGTTCACTTTAATATTCTGTTAAGTATGGTTTGTTAATATTTGTTAAGGATCTTTCATCTGTGTTCATCAGGCATATTGGTCTGTAATTTTATTTTCTTGTTATGTCCTTGTCTGGCTTTTGTATCAAGGTATTGCTGGCCTTGTAAATTGAGTTCGAAGTCTTTCCTCACTTTTTTTTTTTTTTTTTTTGAAAATTTCAGAAGTATCGGGCTTAGTTTTTTAAGTGTTTGTAGAATTCAGCCACGAAGACATCAGGTCCTGTACTTTTCTTTGACAGGAAACTTTTTATTACTATTTCCTTAGTCATTACTGATCTGTTTAGATTTTCCATTTCTTCATGAGTTAGTCTTTGTGTGTTACACATGTCTAGAAATGTATTCATTTCGTGTAGGTTATCCAGGTGGTAAATTCAATATTGGTGCAATACTTTTATCTAATCTACCATTTCCAATGATATTCCAATGATATTCCAATGTCATTGCTTGATTTATGATACATTTAGCATTTTCTTCTCTTTTGTACAAGATATAGGTTCTGGTTGGATTTTGAATTTAGGTTTCTGGTCTCTTTCACCTGTTTCGATATTGAACTTTTCTTTCTCTTTTAAAAATTACTTTCACATGTTTGAAAAATGTAGGCCTCCCTCAACTATTTAATATCACCAGTTTTGTTTTCACAGTTCTGTGTTTTATGTAAATAGAACCATGCACTATATATGTCCTTGAATGTGGTTTGGCATTAAGCTTGTGGGTTTCCTCATTTTTCTCCTGCAAGTTGTAGTTTGTGTATTCTCATTGTTGTGTGTTATTGCACTGGATACCACAGAACTTACCCATTTTCTTAGTGATGCGCATTTGGGTAGTTTCCTGCTCAGGGCTAGTATGATTTCTGGTGCTAAGAACATGTCTGTTGCAGGTGTTTGTGCGAAGGAGCTGCAGTATATACAGCTTTAGTAGTTCTGCCAAACCATTTTCTGATGTGGTTAAACCAATTTAAACTCCACCACGTGTCTATAAAGGATCCATAGACTGGACAAAACTTGATATTGCTTTGTCATTTTAGCTAAACTAATATGTGTAATGATATTTCATCATGATTTTAATTATCATTTTCCTGAAGAAAAAGAGGTTAAATACCCTTTCATATTTTTATTGACTATTTGGATATATTCTTTTGTGTGGTATCTATTTAAGTTTTTATGTATTTTTCTAAAGTGTTTTCAATGTCTTTTTAATTAGCAGGAAATTGTTTTGTATTCTGACTTGTTGTGTTTTATTGAATGAATGTAATGCAAATGATTCAGTTTATAGACTTCTTAATTCATTCTCTTAAAGGTATATTTTAATAAATAATAATTCTTCATTTGTCTTATTATGACCCAAAATATACTTTTCCTTTGTTTTTAGAGTTTTTATTAAAAGTCTAAGTTTTCTACTCATGTGATTTGATGATGCTATTCTGTCTTTTATGATCAACTCTTGTTTTATATTTAAAATTTAAATGAAAAACATAAGATTTAGAACAGGAAGACAGGAAAGTAAGATGAGTAAGTTGAAAGAGATGCCAAGGGAAAAGATGCCATTAAAAGTGATGGATTAGTAAGAGAAGAGTTAAAAACAAAATTTAAGTTATACACTGGACCAATTAGGTGGGTAAGAGAACACTTTGTATCCTTTATTAAAATTTTGCTGTGAACCCCAAACTACTCTAAAAATAGTCTATTAATCAGAAAAAAAAAAGAAGAATTCACGTAAGAATTATCAGGAGGAGAAAAGTACAAACATATTCTAAATTGATGAAAGACATCAAGCCACGGTTTCAAAAAGTTTGTGGGAGCTGTGGAAAGTAAGTGTGTAAGAACTAACACTGAGCCCCACTGTGGTCTGAAGGCCACAATGAGAAGGACTAAAGAGAATCCACAGGAAAAAGAAAGGCAGAGCCTACAGCTAGCCCCTCGATATAAATTAAGCTGGATGTCAGTGTGGGGCCATTTTAAAAAATAGGCATTATTTTTTAGAGAGTAGTCCCATGTTCCCAGCACAGCTGAACAGAAGGTAGAGGCTTCCCACATACATGCTGCCTTTGCACATGCCTTTGACATCCCTCCCACAGCAATGCATTTGTTACAGCCAATGAACCTACACTAACATAACATTACCACCCGGAGTCCATATTTTACTGGGGCTCACTCAGTGTTGTACACTTTGTGGATTTAGACAAATGCACAATGATATGTATCCAACTTTACAGGATCCATCAGAGTAGTTTCACTGCCCTAAAAATCCTTCTCCTGTCCCCCGACTACCACTGATCTTTTTATTATCTCTGTAGTTTTGCCCTTTACAGGATACTGCATAGTCTGAATTATGTAGTATATAGCCCTTTTGGATTGTCTTTTTAACTTGATAACAGGCAGTTAAGTTTCCTCCCTGTCTTTTTGTGGCTTAGTTCATTTTGTTTTTATTGCTGATAATATCCCATTGTCTGGATGTACCACAGTCCATTTATCCATTGACTTATTGAAAGATATCTTAGTGGCTTCTAAATTTTGGCCATTATGAATAAACCTGCCATAAATATCTGGGTGTGTATTTTTCTTCGGAAAAATTTGGGTAAATGCCAAGGAAGGTAGCTGCTGGATCACATGGTAAGATTATAGTTAGCTCTGTAAGAAACCACCAGACTCGCTGTGGCTGTACTACTTTGCATTCCTACCAGCAGTAAGAGTTCCTGTTGCTCCATCTCCTGACCGACATTTGGAAGAATCTACATTTTAGTAACATTGTATTTTCTCGTCCATGAACATGCAACATGTCTACATTTATCTAATTTTTCTTTTTTTATAAGTTTTATGATTTTTCTTATAAAGATCTTGCACATATTTTGTTAGATGTATACCTATTTCATTTTTTGAATGCTCATGTAAATAGTATTATGTTTTAACTTTTAAATTCTACTTGTTCATTGCTGGTTTATATATTAGTGTTGTCTCCTGTATCCTTACTAATTATTAGCTTCAAGGGTTTTTTCTACATAGACAATCATTTCAACTGTAAACAAAGACGGTCCTATTTCTTCCTTCGCAGTCACTATATACTCTATTTCTTTTTCTTGTGTTATGAACATTAGCTATGATTTGCATTATTCTGAAAAACAGTGGTGAGAAGGGACATCCTTGCTTGTTCCTCATCTTGCTGGGAAAGCATTTGTTTCTCAGCGTTAAGTATGGTGTTAGTTGTGGAGTTTTTAATAGATATTCTTTATCAAGCTGAGGAAGTTTCTATTGCTAGTTTGCTGAGTGTTTGTCAAAAAAACACCAATGGGTGTAGAATTTGGGCAAATGCTTTTTCTGTATTTATTGATATGTTCACATGATTTTTTATTTTTACTTTTTAATATGATAGACTGTATTAATTGACTTTCAGATGTTGAACTAGTCTTGCATACCTGCAATAAATCTCAGTTGGTAGTGGTATACAATTCTTTTCACACATTGTTGGATAGATTTGCTAATATTTTTTTGCATCTATATTCCTGAGAGACACTGGTCTGTAGATTTTTTTTGTAATGTCTTTGTCTAGCTTTATTAATGTCATGTTGATCTCATAGAATGTGTTACTAAGTTTTTCCATGTCTGTCTTCTGAAAAAGTGTGCAGAATTGCTAATTTTTTTCTTAAATATTTGGTAGATTAACTTGTGAATTTATCTGGGCTTGTTGCTTTCAGTTTGAGGTTATTAATTATTGATTCAACTTATTTAACAGACATAGGCCTATTCAAATCGACTATTTCATGTTGTGTGAGTTTTAGTAGATTGTGTCTTTCAAGGAACGGTCAGGTGCACTTAGGTTGCAAAATTTGTGGGCATAGACTGACTCATAGCATCTTTATTTTCATTTTGATGTTTGTGAGGTCTGTGGTGATATTCTCTTTCATTTTTGATATCAATAAAAAAGTGTCCTTCTTTTTGTCTTATTAGGAGCTTATTGATTTTACTGAATTTTTCAAAGACTGAGGCTTTGTGGAGGGGAGGAGAGTTGGGGAGATCTCGGTTAAAAGCTACAAAATTTCAGTTAGACCAAATGAATTCAAGAACTCTATTGTACAACATGGTAACTATAGTTAATAACGATGTATTATATACTAGAAATTGCTAAGAAAACAGATTTTAAGTACTGTATTTTCACCACAAAAAAAGTATGCGAGGTAATATATATGTTAATTACCTTGATTTAGCTGTTCCATAATGTATACATACTTTAAACATCATGTTATACATATAAAAATATACAATTTTATTTACCAATTAAAAAGAACCGTGTTTTTAACAAAATAGTTTTAATTGATTTTCTCTACCGATTTCTTATTTTCAATTACATTAATTTCTCCTCCCATTTTTATTATTTCTTTTATTCTGCTTACTTTGGATTTAATTTGTTCTTCCTTTTCCAGGTTCACAGAATGGAAGCTTAGAGTTTTGATTTTAGGTAGTTCTTTCTTCTTTGGGTATGTGCATCCAATACTATAAATCTCTCTCAAAGCAATTTTTTTGCTGCATCCCACGAATTTTTGTTTTTGTTTTCATTTTCACTTAGTTCAAAAATATTTTGAAATTTCTCTTGAGATTTCTTCTTTGGCCCATGAGTTAAATAGAAATTTGTTGCTTAATCTTCAAGTATTTGGAGACTTTCTGGTTTTCCTTATTGACTTACTTTCACTGTGGTCTGAGAACAAACATTGTATTATTTCTATGCTTTTAAATATGACAAGGTGGATTTTATGGCCCAGAATGGATTTATTTTGATGTATGTTTCATGTGAGTTTGAGAAGAATGTATATTCTGCTGTCGTTGAATAAGTGGTTTATAGATATCAGTTACATCCAGTTGATTGATAGTGTTGTGGAGTTCGGCTCTATCCTTACTGGTTTTCTGCCTGCTGGATCTGTTCATTTCTGATAGAGAAATGTTGAGATCTACAAGTCTAATAGGTATATCTATTTTTTCTTCTAGTTCTGTTAGTTTTTTGGGGGATGGGGGAGGTGCTTGGGATCAAACTCAGGGCCTTACGCTTGCTAGGTAAGTGCTCTACCACTGAGCTAAATCCCCAACCCCTAGTTCTATCAGTTTTTGTCCCATATATTTTGACATTGTTGTTAGGTGCATATACGCTAAGGATTGTTATGTCTCCTTGGGGAGTTAACACATTCATCATTAGCTAACATCCCTCTCTATCTCTGGTACCTTTCCTTGCTCTGAAGTCTGCTCTGTCTGAAATTAACATAGTTACTCCTACTTTCTGTTCCCTTCTTTCATTTCCTTCTTGTATTCTCATTGAATGCATTTACATCTTTTGTAGTCATCCCACAGTTCTTGAATATTCTGTTTCTTTTGGTTCATTCTTTTTTTTTTTTTCTCTTTCATTTTCAGTTTTGGAAGTTTCTACTGAGATGGCCTCAAATTCAAATAGTCTTTCCTCAGCCACGTCTAGCCTACTAATAAGTCGAAGGCATTGTTTGTTTCTCTTATAGTGATTTTGATCTCTAATACTTCTGGTTTATTCTTTCCTGAAATTTCCAACTCTATTTACATTGTCCTTTTGCACATCATCTACTTTATCTATTAGGACACATGACATGTTAATCATGGCTGTTTTTAATTCTTTATCTGATTATCCCATTGCCCTTGCCATTTTAGAGTCCTGTGGTAATAGCTCTTCCCTTCAAATTGTGGGGTTTTTTGGTGTTTTAGTATGCCCCCGCCCTTTTTTTGGTAGATAGATGTTCTGTACTGGGTGAAAGAAAATTTGGTGAATAGTCATGCAGCAAAGTGGTATTAAGGTGTTGGGGTGGGGAAGCATTCTATAGTTCTATGTACAGGTCTCAATCTTTTAGGATTCCTTTGTCTCTAGACTGTGAACATCACAATTATTGTTTATGATTCTCTTCCTTAGAAAGGATAGTATGGCTTAAAGAAGATACAACTTGTTGTTTCCTCTTCTGTAGGTGAGTTAGGCTCAGGTACAACTCAAGCCACATTAACCTCTAGTTAGATAGTTTCTTCTGATTTTATTAGCAAGAACAGAATGCTCTTGAAAATTTCAAAATGATTTCTTTTTCTGAATGTATGAGGGGGTTTTTCGCGTACTCATTGTGAGAACATGGTAAAGCTACAGGAGATAAAATCACAGATGTGGGGGGTCCCTCTAAGTCTGGCCTTTCCTGGAGATTTTAACTCTCAGACTTGTTCATACTCAGCCTCTAACAATTCATTACATGAAGTTTAGGCTTTCTTCATGTGGGCTTCTGTTCTTCTGTTTTTTTGCTCTGCTAAATCGTGATTCTGTGTTGGCCATCTTCCCTCCAACTTGGGAAGCAGCGATTTTTCCTGTGACCTGATTTCTATTATAAGCTCTCTTCTTTTATGGCTCTAAGAAGAGTTGGTTTTTCAATTTCTTCAGTTTTGTACTTGCTGCTAGGATGGAATGGCAACTCCCAGCCCCTTACATGCTGAACTGAAAACTGGAAGTCAAGATGTTGACTTTGGTCTTTCTCTCACAGTGATGTCTGATTGCTCTCTTCGTTAATTACTAATGATTTTCCTTGCAGCCAATAAAAACATTGTGGGGAAACATTTTTATCTATTTATCCTCACAGTTTTTTTCCTTGCCTTTTACTAGGTCTCCAAAACAATATATTTACTTATTTATTCTTTTGTACAATATGCCTAAAACAGTTACAGAATTGCTTTATCTTTGCCTCTACACAAAACAAATCTTTGAAAGGAATTCAGAAATTGATTGTAATTTTCTCCATGCCCAGTTATCCCACCATAAACTGAGGGTATATAATCAAATACTATATTCACACCTTGCTAGGATTAGGATTAGTTTTTCTATTTTCCTTCTGTGTGGTAATACTATTCATTTTAATCAAATTGATTGTTTCAGTTTGCTCTCTCTTTATTTTCCTCATCCCATTCTTTTTAACTTAATTTTTGAGTATGTAGGAGGTCAGTTATCCAAAAGAAACACTATAGAGTGGTGGTGTTGGGAGGTAGTACAACCTTTAATGTGATTAGGTCATTAAGAGGATCCAGGCAGTTTTTGCAGGAGAGGATTAATTGTTGCAAGAGCAAATTGTTACAAAGTGAGCCTCTCCATATTGTTTTGTCTCTTCCATGTGCACTCATTTGTTCTTCTGTTTGTTATGATGCAGCTCAAGGTGTTCACCAAATGTGGCCACCCAGTCTTGAATTTTGACCTCCAGAATTGTGAATTAAAGAAACTTGTTCCTTTATAAATTACCCAGCCTCAGATTTTCTGCTATAGCAACAGGAAATGGACAAAGACAGCAGCTATCCCCATACTTCAATTTTAGACCACTGCTGTAACCCAACAGCTTCCCTAATGCCCGTTATCAGATGGTCCCCCCTCCCATGTCTAGCCCCAGGCTATCACTGATCTGCATTTTTGCCTCTATGGTGTTTCCCTTTCTAGACATTTCCTACAAGTGGGATTACACATTGAGTGATATTTACTCTGCAGAAATTGGGTGGTATTTTCTATCTGCCTCTTTTACTTTACATTGATGCTTTTGAGGTTCATTTGTATTGTTGGGTATATGAATATTTCTCTCCGTTTTCTTGTTGAATAGTTTCCTCTTGGATGGATATACCATTTGTTTATCCTTTCATGGCCTGATGGACTTCTGAATTGTTTCCAGATCTTTGGTTATCATGAATAAATAGCATTGCTATGAACATTTGGGTGCAAGTGTTTGGAGAGACACATGTTTTTATTTCTTTTGGACAGATACGTAAGAGCGGAATTGCTGGGTCATATGGCGAGCGTATGATGACATTGTAAAAAACTGCCAAATTCTTCCAAAGTGGCTGTATCATTTTACATTCCCATCAGCAATGTATTTATATTTTGATATTCATTATGAGCAAGTGTAATCTAATAAAGTTGCTGAAAATTCTTAGCTACATAAGCCAGATTTTGTACTTGAAATATTTCTCAGTTTTTCCTTTAGTAGCCCTTCTCTTCTTGAGTAGTTCAAATATAAAATAAGTTTGAATCAAGAATAAAGGTGACAGAAAGACCCAGAAAACTGTTCTCCATTATTAGAGAATGGAAAAGATAGATGATATCATCAAGGGAAATCTTTAAAATAAAGGTCAGCTGCATCAGGAATTCGACATCACACTCTGTCCAGTGAAGATTTTTGAAAGAAAATTTAATACGGTTCTCACATTGTTTTATTTATTTAGTTATTTTCAGGGCTGGGCACTCAATCCAGGGCCTCACACATACTAGGTGAGCACTCTGCTTCCGAGCTATCCCCAGACCTGTTCTTCTGGTTTTGAGCAGAATAGTTTCAAAGAGTTGGTCTTAGAAATGTGAGCTGCTGCTGCTAACTCAGCACTTTGAGCCAGAGTGGGAGAAACACGGGATCTTCTTGCAATGCCCTAACTCACAGCTGGCCCCCAGCACAGCTCCCTGACACACAGCTGGGCACAACTGTACCTCCTGAGAACCAGTCATGCTTTAAGAGCCCGTCATCCACATGGCACACCGGGGATACTACAGGCTTCCCGATAACACCCTGGATAATCCAGATCAGTGAACAGACTATCAGTTAATTGGTAGATTAACTTCAGCTAAAATGCAATCATAAGTTGTCTTTGAAAATCGCCTCACATCATTCCTCCCCTGCCCGCTTCTGATATTCCTATTTTTCTCTTTCTTAAATGCTCAGCTCATGTCCAATTTCTTGGGGCTTGAATTCAATCAAGATAAGCAGTAAAACACTCTTGAGAAAAGATTCACTCAAATTAGTAAATATGTATTCCACCATCCAGGGAAATGAAGGAGAATTTGGGTAACAAAGAGGTTTTCCTGGCACCTCTCAAAACAGATAGGCAAGTAGTTTCTTTCTTGTAGGCCCGGCCCTTAAAAAGTACTTACGTAGCTGAACTACTGGGGCTAGGAATTGAAAAGTTTTTATTTTTTTTTTAAAAAAGAGAAGACTACTTCCTGAGACCTTAGATTCTACTGGGATAAACTGAGTGAAAATGCTTTATATGCCCAGAAAATATTTTATCTATCTACTATTTCTATCGTCTAGTCAAGTGTTGCTATACTGAGATATGATTAAATGCTGGGTACTTAAGAAAGAAAAATTGACGGATAAGGTAGTATGTATCCAAAAGGTATGGTGGATGTGTGAAACTGACAAAATATGTCTATTATTCTGTAATGGCCATTTAAAAAAAAATCTACCATTCTTTGTATTTTCTTCATTTTTTAGAAATTATTTCTTGCTAGCACACACACCTGTGCACACTGCATTGAAGTTTTTAAAATTTAATTTATTTTATTTTAATGGTACGTTTTGGATGTACATAGTGATATCATTTATCATAGGGGATTTGTACCTGTACATGATATATCTTGTGGTTGCTTTTTTTTCCATTCCCCTGTCCTCCCTTCACCCCTCCTCCTTCCTTATTTACAACAGTTTTGCATTGAATCTTATCATAGACTTTTTGTTTTTTGTTCTTGGTAGTACTAGGGATGGAACCCAGGTGTGCTTTATCACTGAGCTACATTCCCGGCCCTTTTGATTTTTTATCTTGAGACCACATCTTGGGAAATTGCCCAGGCTGACCTCAAACTCATGTCCTTTAGCCTCAGCCTCCGGAGTAGCTGAGATGACACGTTTAGGTCACTGTTGCCCTCTCACTGGTTTCTTTTTTAAGTTTGCTGATGGGAGAATACTTGAGAAATGCTTTCTCGAGGAGGGAACATCACAATGTTCGTACTTCTGGGATAGTTGGGTAGTGTATTGATTTCAGGATTGGTGCCAAGTCGATCACAACACCCCGTGTGCACTCTGGGCTGGCCGAGTGACATATTCTGACAAAGGTGATGGTGACAACGAGAAAGCCGTCAATGCACCCCCCAGACACTGCTAACTCCAGGTGAATATTTATTGCACTTCCGATCATTCCACTGCATTCCTGTGGCTACTGAACATTTTTTCCTCCTGGGAGATCTGGCGATGATGGTTGCGTCTTCTCTTCATCCAGTTTGTAAGTCAGTAAATGTTTAACAACTGCTTCACTGGGAAATTAAAAAGCATTCATTTGCCTGATTTATAGCATTTGGTGATTTGTGTGGTGTGAATAATCGCACTGAGGCCAATTTCAAGTCGCTGATCTGATGTCACTCAATAGGGAGTTAGGAGGTTAACGTTGAATAGTATTTCTGCTGAAAAGATGCAGTAAATGTAAATAACCACAAGAGCAGAGGCAGTTGTCAAAGGCAGAGAGTAAGTGGGAAGTGATGTGTTTTTATTACCTTTGATAGTAACATAATTTAATTATAAATGCACATAAATTAATGTTTACTAATGATTGGATTTAATACTAGTGCACTGAATTCCTAGAAATGTAATCCCTGGTTCTCAGTCAGTATGAATTGGCTTTATTCTACTACAGCTACGCTGATGTCTGTCAAAAGGTTCCTGGAGGACCCGGAACTGGGAATGGGAACAAAGTGGGGAAGCTTGCTGGAGGGATGCAGGCATCACTCTGCTCCGGCTCAGCTGTGTTCCCACCGCAGGACTTCCTGCCACTTTTTGACAGTGTATCTTCAGGTTCAGAGGAAATGCTGGTTACAGGGTGTATAGAAACCAACTTAAAACAGCACCTCATTTCTCGTGACATACCCTTTTCCCTGTCGTACCCCTGGACAGCCCTGGCTGAATGCGCCCTCTCTCTAAACACTGCACATGCGACTGTTCTCTTTCCTAGTATTTCTTCCTTTAAATTAGGAATGGGGGAACCCTGGACCTGAGTTCTACCTCCGCCATCTGCTCTGAGAGGGAAATCTCTAAGTCTGTTTGCTTACGCTCTAACAGAGAAAATGTGTCCTGGTTTAGCGGCATCGTATGAAATGCCACAGTTGGGCACTGTTATTTTGAAAGTTTTTGTCCTCTCTCTTTTCCCTACAGGTGTATTCTTCCATTCTCGGTTTCCACCTGGTCTTCCCTCTTCCTTTTTCCATTTCTGACTTGCTCTCTCTGTGGGGGTTTTAATTAGTCTATAATGTAGAGCTAATATGTACATTTTTGTTATTGTTTTAGTAAGTAGAATGTTATATTCTTTTCTCCCTTTAAATACTACGTGAACAGTATGTGTTTTCCTTCAAATAATAAATAACAGGAAATTTACTTATGATTTCCTTGATTAGTTGATTGGTGAGAATGTCCAATTGCTTTTAGGAGAGAAAAACAATGTTCCTACACCAATCCTAAATACTCTGTAATTCAGCCCAAGAGAACACTACCCAATGATGAACCAATAGAAGAAATTAAAAAAAAAATTAAAAATGTAAAAGACTTCAGGAAACTGGAAGAAGGTAGTATCACAATGTGTTGTCCATAGAACTGCAAGCCACTTGACCAAAAAAAGAAAAAAAATCTAGAGACGTAGCAATATCAAAAATACTGTATAGCACTAAAGTCTGAACCAGCCAGTTACACTGAATCTAAAACTTTTTCAGTAGTAGGTTGGAACCCTGATCTCTATGCTGTTCTTAAGCCAGACAGCAAGAGAAGATGGTGCAAACGGTAAAATAATGTGCTTGAGCCAGGAAGAGGGGCTTCAGCTGGGGGACCCCAGACGTGTGGATGGAGCCAAGCACTGATTCATTTGTAGATGCTACATGAACCACTGAAGTGATGCCTGATGTGGAGACAAGGAAGCTATTTTCAAGTTTAACACAAATGGAAAGCTTTGACCCTACAAGGTCGCGTCGCAGTATTTCATTTGGATGAGATCCTGGTAGAATACTCTGACTCTCAGAATCACATTTCAGAAACTAGAAGTATCCTGAAGGGAAACTATAAAATTATGAATATCTCATAAAAGAGGGCCTAAGGGAAACAGTGAGGTCACTTGAATCATTCAACTAACAGACATAAAACTAAAAACTTCTGGAGGACAGAGAAAAGGGCCTATTTTCTTTTGGATCCCCAAAGTACTTAACTCTGTGGTTGTACAGGCAAGTTTCATGGAGGGCTAACCACTGCTGACAGCCTTATCTTGCAAGTAGAACAATACAAGGCAGAACGCTCTCTGAGGCTACAATGATGTTAGGTATTGAGGTCTAATACCTGTATCTTCTCCGACCTCTGACAAGAGTACTCAGAACCACCTCACAGGACCAAAAACCTCACTCTTTTAAATGGCCAGATCAGTGACCCCCCTCTGCGATCCTCCATTCTGTTGGATGATGTGAACTGTGTTGAGAAAGAACACTGTGTTAGAGAATGTGATTCTAACTTGGGGCCAAAATAGGGTTCTTGGCTCCCTTCCGTGAAGGTTTCCCAGGCCCTAGAATACCCTTGGGGGACAGGTACTGGGTGATTTTAGTGTGCGTTATGTTTTGCACTGGACCAGAAGCAGTAAAGAGCACTGTTCCTTCTCTTCCATCAAGGAATGGAGGATTTAGCCAAGAGAGAACTCGGTGAGCCTTCATGTGAAACGTGGCTGAATGAATGTCGAGCTCTTCGTTCTTTCTCCCTAACACTCCTTAGCGGGGGTGTAGGTGGATGTCCTTTCCTTCATGGGCCAAGTTGGAATGAGGAGTGGGAGGAATAAATACTTTTCCTCAGAGTGAAGCAGACGAGCATGGCTTTAATTTAGATCAAGGAGATTCAAGCTAGAGCTAAGAATGACTTTTCTCATAAGAATTATTCACAATGAAAACAGTTCTCACTGAAATGCTCATGATGTGGCTTGTGAGCAGATGTCTAATTAAAGTCAGGCTTCCATGCTGTTCACGCATATACTGTACAGAATAAAAAGGAGGGTACGAAATAGAAAAATAAGAGGTTCAGGACACAAAAAAGTCCCAGAAAAACATACTACGGTAACCCACTGAGGTTGGTATAAATACAGTCATAAATGATTCATTCTCAGACCGAATTAATGAGACTGAGTTGAAATTTATGTTTCTAAAAGAAATGGGAAAGGCTTGGGAAGATTAAACCTTTGTTTGTGACACTGGCGGAGTGTTCTATTTGGTTTCAGTGCTTAAGTGAAGAATGGAGTTTCATTCTTCTTTGTCTGAATGCTCAGATGTGAACTAAAATCTCTCTGCAAAGTTACTCAACTCAAAACACGGATAATCTTCTCCTATATCTCCCAGCAGGCTTTAGATCTCTGTTCTTCAGCTATCCATTTCTTCTTCTCGGATGAAAACTTTTTCCAAACTCACCTGCTGGAGGAAGTTGCTTTTCCTTTTATCACACGATCTAAATAATCTGTGGTTGGAGGTGATTGTTCTTCCAATCCCCCAGGTGCCTAATCTTGTAGGACACATAACCTTATTCCATGGGTCTTTATTCCGAGGAAGATTCTTTTGTGAATCATGATACTGTTGTTGTCACTTGAGAAAGTGTGATGGGACTAATTGAGTGGGCTGGAAACGAATTACTTTGAGTGAAGGAGGAAGCAGGTGCAGAAGATGGAATGAGTAAACTCAGGTGGGTGTACATCTGCTGCGTTGACTCATTCGGGATCCTCGGATTGCCACTTGATCCCAATTCAGAAGACACCATGAAAAAAAAAATCAAGCAAATGTATAAATTAGTAAATTTTCATGTTAGCATACCAGCTTCCAAATAGTATAAAAACGATGGGCAGAGTAAGTAAAGTATCAACAATATTTTAGAAAATGTACAGTTTGAGGCATTGTGCTAGGGAAGCATTATTTGCCTAGGCCTGTGGGTAAATGATGAAATTGTTACGGCTCGTTTGTCGCCCTATTGATTGGGAAGACAGAATGTGTTTCCGAGGAAATTTATAAACAAAGGCAGGTTTTTGATTTGGATTCTCAGTGAGTACCTGAGTGTTCATATAGTCTTTATCACTTAGCATCATGTGCCAGAGACATATAGTTTTACACCACAGGAAATAATGGACCTGGAAAATTGTGTTTTCTTAGAAAACATCTTCAATAGCATGAGCAACTCACATTTTGTGATCACCATCTGCTAATATGTATTCATGGGACTTTTCCCTCTTAGAATCCTTCCTGGCTTTTCCTTGTGAGCGGTATCGTGTGAGCCCAGGCGAGGTCCTGCCTAGGTGTTCTATTAGCATTTGCTGTAACCAGTGTGGAGAAAACACAAATGACTGAAGTCATTGCTTTTAAAGCCCTTTTCACAATTGAATTTCCTGTGGCGAAGCAATACCCCAGGAGCATAATAGATTTCCCCCGCTTCTTCCATTTACACAGATACTTTCACAGTGAACTAACTAATCAGTTGCAATTCTAATCTATATTTCTGATTTGTTTACATGCATTGTGCAGGCTGGCAATCTTTTGAATTTAAATGTGACTTAAAGTAAAATAAAATAAACCAGGAGCAAATGACACAGAATTGCTAACAGTAGGAACCTTGTTTACATTCCACATTCTGAAAATATTTTGTTCCGCTGGCTAGGAAAACCACATGGTTGAGACAGACTGGGTGATGATTTGGTTTATTGCCTGGCTGGATGGAAGAAGGGATGGCACGTGATATGGCTGTCTGTCACCTCGAACGCAGAGAAAGAACACATTTTCCGCACACGTGTGATCTATGCTTTAACAGCAGAGCTCTGAGAATCCCGGGCAGACCTTCATGTGCCCCCGGCACGGAGCCAGAACAATCCGCGGGTCTCTCAGAGTCCTCAGATAATAACTGTCTCTTTCTTTCCGTACTCATCGGCGGATGCTGCTTGTTTCGTTAGATTTTTTCAGCGCCTATTCGTTCTTCCAGTCCTTTATTCCTTCCTGCTTTCTGGGATTTTCCTCTAAGATATTCAGACTGCTCCCCTCCCACCTACATTTGAAGGTCAGTTGAGAGGCTTTTGTACACTTCTGGTCCCTGCTGCTGCTTCTAAATGGTTACTCCGGCTGGATTACGTGAAACTGGACAATAGCTAAGCGCAGTGGCCAGCGGGGGGAGGCACCCCCAGAGGCCACAAGAGACACCCGGAGCCTCTTTCTGGTGGTCTTCCAGGCACATCGTCTTAGTAGACAGAGCTGTACTGGGGTGCAATGGGCAGCTGCTGGCTATAAGAAGAAAGGAAGCAGAGGCACAGGTAGGATGGAGTTTAGGAGAACTGAGTTTTAAACTGAATGTGGTGCTGCACGCCTGTAATCCCAGCACTCTAGGAGGCTGACTCAGGAGAATGGGGAGGTTGAGCCCATCCTGGGCAATTTAGCAAGACCGTGTCTCAAAATTTAAAAAAAAAATGTTAGAAGGGCTGGAGATGTACTGCAAAACAAAAAGAACTGGGCTTTAAAGCGCCTTTGCTAACAGCAGGTACTTTTTTCAGATACAACTCAGAAAATTATTTACAGATACCCAACACCCTGGTGCCCTCCCTCTCATCCTCCTCCCTCATCCTTCTGCTCATGCTTTCCATAGCCAGCCCCGATCTTCGCTCTCTGGACCCGAGGACAGGGCTTGACGGCACCACCCTGCTTTGCTATTCTCAGGTCACACTTGGGGGAGTCCTGCTGGCCAGGGGCTGGCGTGCAGTCCCTCCAGTTGTCTGACTTTATGTTCCGTGCGCTTCCGTCACTAGTTGCGCACACCGGTCCTCCACTCAGCCTCAGCCGCCGCTTCCAGCCTCCCAGGATGCGGGAAAAGGTCTGTCAACATAGTCACCAGAAAGCAGCAAACCACACCCCAGGACGAGAAAGGAGATAACGAATGGATCTCCAAAAAAGTTCATTAGCAAAATTACAAATAACTAGAGAAAATCATCCTTCCGCCCCATGGAATAGATTTGCTCATGAAACGGAAGAGTGATGTGGTTAATATTTCCTTAGTTCTCAATAAAAAAGGATATTTGGAATAAACACACACATACACTCACATGAACTGCAATAAAACTTAAATTGAAAGCAATAAAATGCAGACCTAATGCTGTAGAAAATGAACCATGTACAGATGACTTAGAGCATGAAGGATTTTTTTTTTTTTTTTTAGTTTCAGTGAAGTTTAATTACTTACAATTGCCAACTTTAGGTGTACAGTGTGATGAGTTTTGGTCAATGTGCAAAGTGATGCATTATCACAACTACAACAAAATTGACAGTTTTTCTTTTTGTCGGTTCTGGGGATTGAATTTAGGGCCTTCTCACTGAGCTATAACCCCAGCCCTTTTTAAATTTTTTTTTTTTTTAATGTTTGAGACAAAGTGTCACAAAGTTACTAAGTTGTCCGGGTTGGGTGTCAACTTGTGACCCTCCTGCCTCAGCCTCTTAAAGAGCTGAAGTTACAGCCATCTGCTGCCACACCTGGTTGCTTTAGAACATTTGTCACCCCCCAGACCTTAGCTTGTGTTTCTTAGTAACCGATCCCCACTACCACCCAGCCCTAGCCCCAGGAAACCACTGATCTGCATTCTGGCACTATAATTTTGCTTTTATGCACATGGTTATCAGTGGAATTACACAGTATGTCTGCCTCTGTGTTTCTCTTCTGTCACTAGGCTTGGTGTTTTCTTTGTTGGGGGGGTGCCGGGGATTGAACTTGGGGCCTTGCACTTGCTAGGCAAGTGCAGTACTGCTAGAGCTAAATCCTCAACCCCTGGCTTGGTGTCTTTAAGATACACTCAAACTGAGCATTTCCCATAAGATGGAGCATACTCAGGGTGGGGTGGTTGCAGAGAAGTTGTACATTCTAGTAGTTCATTTATTTTATTTCTGAGTCCCCTGTATGGACTTACCACATTTTTGTTTATCCCTAGATAAATATTTGGGCTGTTTCCACTAGGGGATGATTATAAACAATGCTACCCTAAACATTCACATAAAAGTCTTTTGTGAGCATGTATTTCAGTTCTTTTAAGTAGGTACCTAGGGGTGAAAATATTAGTATGCTGGTACATATGGACCATAAATGCATGTTTAATTTTTTTAAAATTGTCAAACTGTTTTCCAGGGGAGTTGTAGCATTTTATATTCTCACCACCAACAGATGAGGGTACTGATGGCACCACATCCTCCCTTTTACTTTGTTTTACCAGTCATTTTAATTTTAGCCATTCCAGTGGACATGTAGTAATATCTTATTATAGACTGAACTTGTATTTCTCTAATGGTCAGTGACACTAAACATCTTTCCATGTGGTGGGGTTTTTATTCTTCTTTTGTAAATGTGCAGTCAAAACCTTTTACATTTTTCCAGTTGGGTTGCTTGTCTAGTTATTGAGTTTTAAGAGTTGTAAAAAAATATTCTGGTACAAATCCTTTGTCAGATACATGATACCTGACAACAGGTTTCATACACACACACACACACATATAAATACACACATAATCCGTGATTTGCTTTTGCATTTTTAATGATGATTTTCAAGGAGTAAATATTATTAATTTTCATAGTATTTATGTGTTCTTTTATGGTTTGTGTTTTTCGTCCCCCATATAACAATTCTGTGTCTAAGTCAAAGCCATAACGGTATTTTCTTATATTTTCTTCCAAAGATAATATTTTGAATAAAGTGGCAGATAGGAAAAATAGATTATGGAGAGTTGCTAATCTATAAACTATTGTTATGAAAAAAGAAAATGGAGTAAATAGAAACAAATGAAAGAAAATAGAGGGGGAAATCTTTTATGACTAATGATATTTAAATTTTAAATCTTAAATCTAAGAAACAAAAGTTTAGGATGAATAATTATAGGCAGAACAGAGACAGAAGAGAAAGGAAAATACACCATGCATGTTTCAAAGGTAGTGAAAAAATAAAGCATGCATTGTACCTGAATGTTTAAATTTAGAAAGAATTTGATGTCTGCACCCCAACCTTGAAAGCTAGCCAACACTTACACTCCTGTATCATACACCTGCTGGCTCCTGACACTAGGAACCAGAATGTTTTCCTGACCTGCCTGTCTACTCCGTCCTCTTGTTCTGGACCTGGAGACATTCGGCTCATCGAAGGTAGCTTTGTCCTCTGATTTTACCCTTGGGTGTTCGTATCATCTCTTCTCAGCATTTGAGTAATTCAGCAGGCCTCAGAGGACTCCAACATGGGGAATCCAGGTCCCAGCCTAACCACGTGGTGGACACTCAGTCCATCCTTCCAGGAGGCAGGAGCAGGGAATGCTGGGATGATATTACTTCCACAGGAACTAAAGCCAGCTGAGTTTAAGATTTCTTCTTTCAGCACTATGGGAGGCTGAGGCAGGAGGATCTCAGCTTTGAGGCCAGCCTAGGCAATTTAGCAACTTAAAGAGACCCCAAAAGAGCTTTCCTTTCCCCTTAGTGTAGAACATAAGAAATAAGAGATAATGGAGCATTTTCTGGCAAACCTGACAGAAAGAAAATAGAATTTGCCACTTTAGCGGAAAGCAATTGAAAAATTTCAAATATGTACATATCCAAAATACACATGACTCAGTGTGATTTGCTCAAAAGTTTCTTAAAATGTGCTCCAAAATACTAAGAGATTCTCTTTACTTCCCTTTCCCCTCCCAGGGTTGGGGGGGAGAAGGGAGGAGAAGTAAAAAGAATTAAGATGCATGTGTATACTATCAACTCCCCATGATGAATGTAGTCATTATGTACTGCAAACCTGTACTAATCAAAATAAAATTAAACACTAAGAGATAAATCAGACAAGAATTGAATGAAAGGAGAGTATGTGATGAAAAGGACCAAGAACCAACTTTAAAACCATCCACATATGGAGAAATGGTAAAAGATACTAACCATTGATTAGGAAAAGGGCTGTTCTTGCAAAGTTAAAAATAATGTTAGCCGACAGAGCAGAAAATGGAGTGGCTTGAAAGATAGCGCTCAGGAAATAAGGAAGGCCAGAAAGATGGGCTGAGAGCTTGCTACACGCAAAGTGATGAGTGAGGGATGATCAGGAAGACAAAGACCCAGGAAAGCACAGGACTTGTCCCTGGGGAGCTTTTGCTGGACCTGGAAAGACAGGGTTCTCTGTCTTGCAATGCAAGGGAGCAACTGGCCAGCAGGCTCAGTCTGTGCAGCAGTCCACCTCAGGGACTAAAGTAGGGCACAGCAAGTTTGAATAAAGTGGGTTAAGTTTGAGAGAGGATGCATCCTGGAAGGCTGTAGAGAACCCAGAATGATGAAAGTGTCTAGCAGGCAGGAAGCAGGTGGAAACAACCACATCCCAGGCTGGCATCTGGAACCCAGGGGCCTGGTGCCTTTCCTATTACTTCCCAGGGCAGCGAAGCCCAGAGACGGCTGTTAGCATCTCTCAGTGGGCAGCTTCCTGTCTGCAGGCCTGGTGCCGCTTCTTGGGCATGCTCTGGGTGGTGGCAGCAACCTACAGCAGGCTCAGGAATCCCGTCCCTGAAGTTGCTCCTGGGTAGGTCTCACCATTCAGATCCGCCGTTGAAATGTGTGTGAGCAA